>BEXV01001539.1:0-18400 GCA_003118195.1 Hemicentrotus pulcherrimus
GGGATATGTGTTATGCTATTATGCGAGGTATTTTAAAGGAATTTTATCATGCATCCAACCAATCGGCCGAAAACTGGAACTGGCCGATTACTGGGTACTTTACTCTAGGTCTAAATCTAGCACTTTAGCAGTAAAATACATTTTTTTAAAACTTAGAGTTAGACCTAGAATCAGGGTTCTTGTTAATAGCCGGCAACCGGCTATTTTTGCCGGCTGTAACGGCAATCGTAGCCGGCTGTAAGCCTCTCCAAAAAAAAATAATAATATAAGCCTAGTCTAGAAATATCTAGAATAAGTAGCCTAGATCTAACAGTTAGATAGAGTCTAGTAGATCTAAATAAGGAATAGACTCTAGACCTTGCTTAGCCAAAACTAACTGAGTTGATAATTCTTTTCAACTACTAAAAACAAGCAAGTTTCTGCACTTGTTATTATTAAACAGGAAATAATTAACAAAGCAAATCCTGAAATAGATCTACAACAGTGATTTCACTATCTATTCTCATTCTCAACAAATATCATTTGCAATTTCACTGATAACTTCAAACTTGTTACATCGCAAGACGTTTCAAAAACATTTAAACACAACATAAGAATTGTGGCAAAAAGTCATTCATGCACTCCAATTAACCAAATGCAAAATACTATACAAACTCTGTTTCGAATCCTAAGTAACTTCTTAATATCTCAATTAAGATTAAATTGCATTTACAAGTATAAATTCACATACCCCAAGAATCTCCAAAAACAGAGTCTTGCCTGACCTAGAACACGTCCGTGCACGTGGATGCTCAATTGGTGTCTGAGTAAAGTACCACACCAGAGATAGAGCTACTCGCCCATGCTGCGTACGTATGTACGTAAGTTAACATACAGACTAATTCATGCTTACAACAAAAAAAGGAATGTCACTGCCACTTGGCCTAATGTCATTACGCAATCTAGCATACAACTGAAATAAACACCTGACTCAGCTATGCAGGTCACCTTATTCTAAGGAAAAGGAATTTTCTAAAAGAAAGAACATCAAATCACAACCTAGATCCTTAAAACTTAATTGAAAGAAGAATATGAATTTGCCTTAAACTTAAACATCATAAAATAAAGACTTCCACAAATTTCCAACTTCCGACACTAGTGCTAAAGATTAGTATGGAAACGCACAGCACGCACTTGCGCGCCCTATTGACTTTTTACCTGCGGCTGAAAACTGGTTCGCTATGCCGATAACCATGAAAATTAAAATGAATATTGTCATGGCAATTCGTGATTTTTTTTTTGAGGATTCTTTTTTTGTTTAGATAATAATAATATTAGCTTCATGATTTGAACAAGAAATGATAATAAATAGGAAGTAAAGGGTCCAAAAACTAGGATTTTTTCTTAAGTGGCCGAAATCCCCTCCTTTACTCTAGGCCCTAAATCTCCTAATATACCCACACATAGGAGCATCACTATCCTAGCTGTGTAGTAAAAGCTGTGCTTTTGATTCTCAATATTTCAAACACCACTGTACAAAACTCAACTTATTTCACTCAAAATCGGTACGCGCCTACTACATGTGTATGTGAAGTTATAGACCGTAATGTCTCAGATCCTCAATACGGTAGATAACTGCACAAGGCTCTCGCCCGCCCACAACCCACCATCGGTATGCACTTGTATTGTGCAGCGGTTTGCCGTGACACCTGTGAAAAAGTGTATACTAATATCAATGTTTTTCCGAAAAATACTCCAAAAATAACAGGTAATAAACACAATGACTTTTAACTCATGATCTTTATTTGGACATTTAATGAACATTCACTTAATTTTGGGTATGTTTTAGTAGGGTATCTCCATGCCGGGGTTACGGCTTAAATTTTGGATAGGCTCCGATTTGTGAACATAGCTTAAGTTTGTAGCTGCCATGACATTAGTAGCTGCAAACGATGTTAACACAGAGACGAAATTAACTTCATCAGCTTACATGCATTCACCATGTTCACCTTTCTCTTTTTACAGGTCAAGCACACCCATCATCTCTTTCATGATACCATGTCAGCACATGATGGACAGTTTCCTCCTGGAAGGGGACTATCTCCTAATGCCATGGAGCTGGGACGGCAGATCACTATGGCTCGACAACTCCTGCAGAAACAGAAGCAGGCTGAGTTCAGAGCAAATGCTTTTTTCAACCAACGATCTTCTATGAGGCCAGCTGCTCATATCTTACCGATGAAGAAAGGTAAGTAGATTATGCCACCACCCGACATACCTGTGCTTAAAGGTTTGAAAGTTGTTAATTTACATATATTTAGTGGTGCATTTAATTGAAATGGCAAGCTAAAGCATCATTTTAGCGTGTTACTGGTGAAAATGCCAAAGATTCAGTGCAAGTTCTTTTTTTTAATCATGCAAATTAGACTAAATTAATATGAAGTCTTGACTTTAATAACTACTGTCCCCAAGAGTTTTTCTCTTTGTAATTATAGGGTCAATTTTTCCCATGCAGAAAATTCTTTTTTAACTGACTGTGCCCCAAATGAATTGAAAAAATGATTTTAAATTTGTTGTATGTAAATATATTAAAAAGTATTATAGTTACGCAAATTATGAGCTCAAATTCTAGCTCAGTTACAGTTATAGTTATTGTGTGTTATAACACCTATTCTATGCAGCCATATATGTAGGACCATACAATGAGTTGTAAGTTATAAGTTTTGAATTAGGAATTTGGAGTACTAACAAAGTTGTGTAGGCTTAATGATATATTCAAGTCTTGATTTGGTGAGTTCTCTGAGTAATACTCAAACAATTTGGAGACTCCAGTCTTCAGAGTATTTTCAATTTGGAGACTTAAGTCTTCAGAGTATTTTTAATGACTGCTGTGTCTTTATAACTTTCAAGATGACGACAAGATCAGAAAGGGTGATACATACTTGAGTCTGGCAGATGATGATCTAGATGATGACATTTCATTGCATAAGTCAGGAGCACAGAGTAGCCGCAGCCTCCATTCAGGGTTATATACTTCACGTACCAATAAAAGAAATCCTCAAAGTCATCATCCCGTCTCAACAAGAAAGAGTGGTCAGTATCTTATAATCAAAATAAATCACTCATTTTTAAAACTAATAAATTTTGATTTGATGAATATTACCGATGGGTTTGAATAATACCAAGTAATTTCTGGTATATTTTATTTCATTGGTTAAATGCTGCTCTGTATGTATATCAAAATTGATAACTCTTCTCATATTGTTAAAAATGAGGACTTAGTCGTAGTTATATATAAAACATTTATTGCATGTTTTAAGAGTACGGAAGTGTTATTTTTTTATTAAAAAAAAAAAGTATTTACAATTTTCTTTGATATAGGGATAAGTCTATTTAATGGATTTTTTTTGTCTCTGCAATCGTTTCATGATTGTGGAGCACTGTGAGTGTCAAGTCTGACAGACATGACTCCTACACAAGAACTCGTTGTCATAATTCTTCTTCTTATTATTATAAGGTGATGAGCTTCTTGAGAAATGGAAAGTCCAGAGTGAGATGAGGAGGTTGGAAGGCAATCTTCAAGAGAAAACAAAAGAGGTAGCAGCACTCCAAACACAAGTAGACCATACACTCAGAGCCGCTCAAAGCAAAGACAGGTAGCAAATTATCTCTTTCATTTTTTTTTTTGGCAACATACCTCATTATGAAATTATGAAGTCATGTTTGAAAGAAAGTACTTGATGAGAACACTGGCTGAGCCAACATGACTGCTTTAGCTTGATATCTATAACCATAGATTGGATAAGAATGCAAGTCATTTAAAAATCGTAATGATAACAATTTTGATTGTAAGTATTTCAAATACATTGCCCCCTCAGTCCTCTTATCTAATGACCTCAAGCGTTGATAATCTGTTGGTGTTATGGATTGCATCATACTCAGAGTAATATAGACAAAGGCAAGGGAGCATTGAGATGTAAGGTTCAACATTTATAAGTAGAGTTAGGCACATCAGCATCATATTAATGTTATATTAAGACTATACAATTATTTCTTCGATATCCTTTAGAGGAACTTGATTTGTACTTAACTAAACTTGGATGTGCCTTTTGCTTGTGTCTATTTGTATTTTTTCTTGCAGAAATTTAGCCACTATGAAGGCTGTATGGGATGAGACAGAGGCTAAACAGTCTGTAGCACGGCAACATCTACGTCATTACATAGATGACCTAGCTGACAGGGCCGAGAAAGCGGAACATGAAGTGGAGGACTTGAGAACATCACTTTCATTGTCCAGAACACCTTCATTATCAAGGTATCCACATGTTTTAATATGAGAGTATAATTTAAGAGAAGTAGAAGTCCTGGTAGAAGAGTATTTCAGGTACATAATGCCACATGTTTATGCAGTTTGTATCCAGCAAGTTCCCTGTCACTACTTGAAAATTATGTACAGTTATGGTAAGCTGTCATACACCATTCATCAAATTTCTTTGACATGAGATTATAAATAGGAAGATACTTGCAAAGTTGTTTTCCTCCCCAAATGAAATAAGAGAGGTAGTAAATAATGAAGATGCCATCTTCGGAAATAAATTTTAACAAAAAAGTAATCTGCACAACACATGTGTAAATACTATGAAAACTGTGTGTATATGCCAGTGTTTTTCAATCGGTATGCCGCAAGAAAAATTGTACATGTCATGTGACGAGTTTCAGGGTGATGCAAAATAAATTTGGGATTAAGGTGATGCAAAAGTTTATTTCTTGAAAAGGTGCATTGATTTATCATAATGTTGAAAAAGGGTGGTATATACTACAAATGCTTTCTCCTATTAAAGTTCTGAAATAAATGTGCTGGGAGCCATTGATGTGGAACGGTCCTAGCGTAGAGGAGTGTACATGTAAAGTGGTTATCTAGTATTCCTAGCAGATATTTACACTACATTTCATCAGAAATCATGGATAGAATAACAAATTGTCTCGTACATATATATATATTTTGAATGAAGGAGATCAGCTTGAGACTATATTTAGCATGTTTCTTCCCAATTTCCTTTTTGCTACCAAAACTGTTTTTGAAACTGAGTTTGAAAAATTTGTTGTACATATACATTCATAACTAGGTAACTGACAAATTGATTGTAACTAAACATGTCAGGTATCTGCTGGCTTAGAAAGAGGTCAAATTAGATGCGTTGGGGGAGGGGATCATACAATCAAGGATTAAAGATTACACATTAGCCCTGCCATCTCAAAATCATCCAAATGTTGTGAACCAGATGAGAAACAAAAAACTGTTTTCCTTTTCTTCCGTACAGAACCAGTGAAGGATCTAAAGTGATGAAGAGGCATGCTCCCATAAGCACTCATGCACAAGACACCAATCATTCAACATATGGGTCACGAGAAATCATGCAAGACCAGTATTCACCAGACGATCATAGCAGACTTCCTAGGACCACATCAGGTAGAGATGAGCTGTGTTCATCCCAAGGCACAGGACATGGTGTTCAAGCCAGAATGGTAGACCCTACCCAGCCTTCCTCAAGATACAGTCACATTGATGAAGCACCCATTCCAACCAGCCATGCTCAATTAGCCAGCCATGTACCTTACTTGCCAACAACTTCTGATAACTCGGCAAGGAATGCTCCCTATGAAACCCCTTCGCCGTCTGTGCTACAAGGAATGTCTTGTAATAACTTTAATCCTCATGGAGCCCCATCATCGTCTTCGTTACCAGGGACATCATCCTACATACCAGCAGTATCTTCATACAAAAACGGGGATCCTATCTTCAAGGATCAGAGGAACTGGAATGACATGGACTTCCTGGAGGAAGTGATGGAAGATGTGATGTTGCGACGTGTTGAAGAGGGAAAGCATTCACCTACAGCAGTTAGCAGAGGCTTCTCTCCTCTTCCATCATACGGTGTGGATTATTCCCGTAAGAGTCCAGAATATAGAGGTGACAGCTCCAGGCTTGCGAATGAAGACAGTGAATCCGATGTGTCAGTGACATCTGTCTCTCAGTGGTCAGACGAAGGACGTGCCACATTACAACATCGAGGAGGTAAACAATAACTCCTAATTTTAGAATAGTAGAACCATTATGTATCGTTGGTTAGTGTAATGGAATTATTAACTATGATGAATTTCATGTACAGACTACACCTGTATCTCTGCATATTTAGTGAACCTAAGATAGCCTGCAATCTGGCATCAAATTCCTAGAATGATTTTTTGTCTTCAAGCAGAGGTTACATCTAGGAATATCAATACATTATTAAGGTGGTGTGTCCAATACCTCCTTCGTAGTTGCTAGTTTTGTTATAACTTGATCTTTGGTAAAGATAATGTGGCTTAAGTGCTTCATAATGGATTATTTGACCAGAATTCCCTGAATGCTACACATTTTTTTTTCTACATGTATGTTGAAGTTCAATGAAACACATCTATACCTTTTCTTCCTTTTCAGGGACTTTCCTACTTCACTTTGAGCCTAAAAAGCGAAGAGCAATCCTCTTTCTAGTCTTTTCATATCTACGAACCTCCACCAAATTGAAATGTGCCAGTGTGTGCAGAGAATGGAGAGATGTAAGCCATCAACCTGAGTTATGGCAGTATGTTCACCTACGCAGCAGGCAAATATCTTCCAAGGTAGGCTTTGATCCCCCAGCTGTCAGTTTGCCAACATTGTTACATACCTGTGGTTAAAGGTATAAACCAGTTTGGGAAATGCCCCCCCCCCCTCTCAAAAAATGAAATTAAAGCTCTTATTACCAATCATGTGAAAGAATATGTTTTGACTACTATAATACGTGATGATACAAATTCTGCAGGGAAACTGCCTACTAATTGATATATTTGGTAAATTATTATATGTATCAGGACTGGATAGATATTGCATAGTCCCATATACATGTACATCTTTGTGTACAGTACTTGTAACTTTATCAAGACTGGGCCAAATTTCTTATCATTTTGATGATTCCAGAACCCTGCAGTACACACCAAATCTTGTATACTAGATTATCAATCTTTTCTGACTGATTCCACAACGTTAATTTCACAATTAAATCGCATGACCATAACTGTTGTTTACCTTTAATGATTGTTTCTGCATTGTCACAGAAATACAACCCAGCCTGTGAGAAGAAATGATGGCCAGACTAATCACTGCTCAGTAATTATCATTTCCTACTGAACAGATGGCATTCACAAGCCACTGCATTTTGAAGACAAAATAAGATAATTTTTGTGAACCCACTATGTCAGTCTGTTTATCTACTTGGCATCGTTAATTAGTTTTTTAAAAAGTGATATGTATAGGTTAAGTATGATTATGTAACAGTAAGTCTAAGACCACCATTAATCTGTGACGTGACAAATTGTGACCTTTTTCTTGGACTAACAAGTTACCATAGATAATGAAGTTAGGTAGTGAATGTATGGATCTGAGTAACCTAGGATGACCTATATTAATCCAACAGTTTCTGAAGACTATGTCCACATGGTGTACACAACTGAAGTGGCTCATCTTTGAAAAGCTTTCACCAAGAGACCTAAGAGAAGATGAAACCAAAGATGTCTATTTCAAGAAAATCAGGTGGGGAATTTATAACACATTTATGGTTTAAAAGGAGACCTTTGTTATTTTCTTCATTTCTTTTTCTTCTTCTTTTGTTATTGTTGTTGTTCCATAGAAGTACAAGGAAGAGAATGAAAATAACCCCTCAACATTGAAATGACAAGGACACATTAAAGTGATAGGTCAGCTATGATGAAATTTGAATGTCAACTGTAATGAAAGAAATTCATACTAATACAGATTGCATATTGTACATGTACATGTATATCCAATTTAATATTTTATCCAATATTTCCAACTTTACTTGTATTTTAGAGGGTGCTTAGAACCAGGAATTGAAGCACTGCTACAATCAGCTGGCAATGGTCTTCTGACGCTCAAGATAGTTGATTGTCCACACATTTTTACTGAAAGGTAACATGTTTCTCATTTTCCCCTCCCATTTTGTGTTTTTAATCTGTACTTTCTATAAAGTAGATAACTCTAGTTTATCGCTGGATTACAGCATGTCAGACATCATTTGTAGAGGCCATATTTAACACCATGATTATCTAAACTCTTTTAGTTTTGTGAATTGTATATCTTTACTAATTTTGATTTTGCATACAAGAATTGACATTCATAGAATGCACAGTAATGAAATAATTAGCATAAAAAGTAATATTAGTGTTCTCTAAAGCTGTGCATATCTAACATGAATAACAAATACTCCTGACATACATAGCTGTTTTGTCTAGTTTGCATTTACATTCAAAGAATGTAATTTGATGGAATTTAGAATGTTGTTCAGTGTTCTTTTAACAAGAAAAATCATTTCATGCATCTATTTCTCATTTCCTAGCATATTTCACATTAATCTTTGCTATACCCATACCTAACTATATAACTCATGAAGCATTTCCTAGCATATTTCACATTAACCATTGCTATACCCATACCTAACTATTTACATGTAACTCATGAAGCATTTCCTAGCGCATTTCACATTAACCATTGCTATAAGCATACTTAACTATATAACTTATGAAGCATTTTGAACCCATTTTCTTGGTATCCGCTGCAGATTGAAAGTTTAATTGTGATCTGAATTTCTTTACACAACCATAATATTCCATTATTAACAAGTTTAATTTATGTATTATTTTCTTGTCATCGCTTAAAGTTGAAGGTTCAAACAGATTCCATCTTGATTCATGTCTCTGCCTATCACACTGCATTTCATGGGTCCTTTCAATTTCTAGATCTAGGACGTATCAAAGAATACTTGGTCATACGGTCCATAGTCATAGGAGTTGCCTCTACCCCTCTGGTATGCCATCAATCACCATTGTGTTCTCTCTTTGCTTCTGTTGATGATTTCTCCCGCTTTCCTTTAGGTTTCATTTACATTTTATTGGTGTTGTTCTCCTTTTGCTGAGTTTCTTTTAAGTTCTTGCTTTAATTTGGTGAATTAACACGGAGGATTAGTAACATCTATTCAATTCTAGCTCTTCATTGCCTCTACTTCCTTTTCAAAGCTGTTGAATCTTGGGATATGATGTTAACTTTCTTGTGCTTTTCCTTCAGGGCTGAATCTGTCTCTGTCAGTATGATGTATGTTTTTATTTCTATGGTGTAAGAATTAGAGCCACCTCCCTTCGTGTTAAGTTTTTTGGTAGGGATATTTTCTCTGAAGTCTTTATACTTCCTGTGTGTTTCTACTAGTGTTCTCATTTAGGTACAACTAGGCTCATTTCAAACCTTCCTTCTAACACTTCTCAAAGCATTCTTAGGCAAAATAGCCTTTTCCCCTTACTGTTCTCCACTTTTGGTGTCTTTAACATCTTTTTGTGTATTCTCTTTTTAGGAGGTTTAAGATTTGTCCAAAACGTTTTTGAAATATTAATGCAGGAGTTTTTTTGTTCTCTCTTTTGTTTTGTCTTTTGAAAGTCAGAGTGTGTTATTACATGTACATAGACACAGAATCATATGTGTTTCATTATTCCATGTTACTTAAATCCATGCTCTGCCCTAGAAGATGTTTATCATGACAGAATTTTGTCATTTGGATAGAAAATGTGAGAACAAATACTCTCAGTGTAGGTACCAGTATAGCATTTAACACAATGCTAGTAACATTTCCCAATTTTAATTTTAAAATCCTTACAAGTCCAAAGGTTAAAAATATATGTGCTGTAGAACCCTGTAGGCCCTGTATCATCAATCTACAGTGTACATGTAGTTTTGCTATTAAAATGGTAGCCGTTGCCAAGTCTATTTTGCCTGAAGCAATTCCTAATATTCTGTGGTCAAGCGTCAATATCAAACTGTATTTGACCATGAAATCGTTATTAAACATGTATTGTCAATTATACAAATGATATCTTGAGCCTGAAACACAAACAGGAATTTTTGTACTAGGTAAGTATTATCAGAGTGTGAAGTATGTGTATGTGTATATACGGACATAACAAATTTTAGAATATTATACTTCTAAGAGTTATACTATACACAAGACTAATCACCATCAGTGTGTAACCCAATGTACATGTATACATATATGTATGTATATCTCCTTTTGATTCACCAGGGTTCTATGGTTAGCGAGTTGTCACTGCCGAAGCCTGATGAGTGTAACGTACATCAGCAGGACTGATCCTGTTGGTCCAGAGGTTATATGGGCTTTGGGAGCAGGATGTCGTCATATTCAATCTCTCAAGATCCCCCCAAAGAGTCCTTGGTAAACTCACCTTTCATCTGTTTGATGTTTGATCTATTCAGATTGTGAAAGAATCTGCAATTCGGCCATCTGGACCCAAATGATTTCTTTTTAATAAACCATATTTGAATTTAAAAAAATGTTAATGTTGAAAAATGTGAGTTTAATTTATAAGAAGACAGACATTTTAGAAAACCTTGATCCATGTACCTATCAAACACGAGCACATAGCTGCAAGACTTGTTTCACATTTAGCTTTAATGCAAGTTTAACCATTCAATGTTGAATATGCTTTCCTTTTATTCATTTAAACGCAATTTTCATTAGAATTGAAGGATTGTATGAAAAAGGGAGAATTACTGAAATGAATATTTGGTGATCTGACATACCCTCTTGCAACAATTTCTGTAGACATTATGTTGTCAGATTTAGAAATAGGGTTGTGATTGGGATTCAGGTAGAGTGTAGGGTTACGGCTCATAGGTATAGCATCAAGTTTGGAGTTTGCTAATAGAGCAGTTTTTGCTGGGGCATGCTTTGCATAATTGAATACTTAGAACTTTAGTGCTTGATTACAGGTACTGGTATGTGTCTATATACATGTAGATATGATTTGATACATAAAGAGGTACCTGTATTGTTTTTGTTGCAGTGAGAAGTCTGTATTGTTTTTGTTACAGTGAGAAGCCTGTAATGTTTTTGATACAGCGAGAAGCCTGTAATGTTTTTGATACAGAGAGAAGCCTGTAATGTTTTTGAAACAGTGAGAAGCCTGTAATGTTTTTGTTACAGTGAGAAGCCTGTAATGTTTTTGATACAGAGAGAAGCCTGTAATGTTTTTGTTACAGTGAGAAGCCTAAGAGGTTTAACAGCGCCTGTGTTGCTATGATCGGTCGTTGTTGGACTCAACTCAAAGCCCTTAGTGTGGGAGGAACCCATGTCAAAGCAGAATCTCTTTCACTTGTTAGTAAGTATGAAAAGCCCATCCTGTTCAATTCAACTTGCAAATAGCTGACAGTACTAAAAGGAACTAGAACACAACATTTCTCACTCGGTATGAGAGCATAAAACCTGAAATATTACTTGTTCTCCCGATACTTTGAATCTCATTATCCTATGGAAATCCATTGTCAAAGTAATGAATAACCAACAGTATCCATTAAAACAGAATGACAGCAATTTGAATTGCACATGAGGTAAAGAAGTTAAAAGTTTGATTGAATTCCAAATAAGTTTTAGCAACGTGAACAAAGTAGTTGTATCTGGGTCTGCATGTTTGTTTCTGTCTTGCAGATGTTCACATAAATCTTAATATCTTAGTTGCTTCATGTTGTAGTATCAGCAACAATTTCGCATTCATTTTTCTTTTTCATACACTTGATTTTTTGAAATGTTTCTTTCTGTCTCCAGTCAGGTCATGTGCTAAACTACAGGTGTTAGAACTGGATCACATGACCAAACTTACAGAGGAGAAGGCTGTAGAGCTGTGTCGTGATGGATTACGAGGCCTTCATACTCTCATACTCAAACATACACCAATCACTCCTTCAGCTATATTACATTTCAATGGTAAGTTATCATACACTAATCATAAAACAAGTCAAGCAACTCTAGTCATAAATACATTTCATTGGTAAACCATTCATACATCCAACCTCAAGAATATACCAATCACTCACTCGGCTTTTATTCACTTCAATGGTAATTTTTCATACACTCATCATAAAACAAGTACCAGTAACGCTTGTCACTATAAATTTCAACAGTAAACCATTCATATTTAAGTTTACACTCCTTCAGGTACATCTTAATGTTGGGTCAGTGTGCTTAATTTACATGTACCTTGTTCCGAGTACTCATTTCCTAAGATAAGAAATATGAGAAATCAATTACAT
The DNA here is from genome assembly GCA_003118195.1 of Hemicentrotus pulcherrimus. Lineage (NCBI taxonomy): Eukaryota > Metazoa > Echinodermata > Echinoidea > Camarodonta > Strongylocentrotidae > Hemicentrotus > Hemicentrotus pulcherrimus. The sequence continues at coordinate 12,167 of BEXV01001539.1, forward strand.
TGTACTAACTTAAATTATCTCTGGTGATTTTTGTTGTATTCAGATCTTTTTAAAGAAGATTATCTTTGGTTGAATCATAACCTTTATTCAAACGATACTAAATACTAGTGTTAAGGGTTTCCTAGGGTTTCCTAGGGTGTTAAATGTAACGTTTCTTTTTGTATTTCTTTTTGCAGGTGCTTGCCCTCAGTTGACCAGGATATCCGTCCATCTAAGTCTATCAGATTTCTTCCCTTCACCCGCTAGTCCTGGACAGAGGAAGGAATTTAGTAATGCTATTGAGACACTCTTGGTATGTAACGTTCCCCATCTACTATGCCTGTCTATGTCTGTCTTTGTCTGTAAATGTCTGTCTGTGTCTGTCTGTGTCAAAGGATACTAAATACTAGCGTTTAGGGTTTCCTAGGGTTTCCTAGGGTGTTGAATGTAACGTTTCTTTTTGTATTTCTTTTTGCAGGTGCTTGCCCTCAGTTGACCAGGATATCCGTCCATCTAAGTCTATCAGATTTCTTCCCTTCACCCGCTAGTCCTGGACAGAGGAAGGAATTCAGTAATGCTATTGAGACACTCTTGGTATGTAACGTTCCCCGTCTACTATGCCTGTCTATGTCTGTCTTTGTCTGTAAATGTCTGTCTGTGTCTGTCTGTGTATGTCCCTTATGTAATGTTCCCTTTCAACTATGTCTGTCTGTCTGTCTGTGTCTGTCTGTCTATGTATGTCTGTCTGTGTAACATTCCCCTTCAACTATGTCTGTCTGTGTCTGTCTATGTCTGTCTGTGTCTGTCTGTGTATGTCCCTCTATGTAATGTTCCCTTTCAACTATGTCTGTCTGTATGTCTGTCTGTCTGTCTATGTATGTCTGTCTGTGTAACATTCCCCTTCAACTATGTCTGTCTGTGTCTGTCTATGTCTGTCTGTGTCTGTCTATGTATGTCCCTCTATGTAATGTTCCCTTTCAACTATGTCTGTCTGTATGTCTGTCTGTCTGTCTATGTATGTCTGTCTGTGTAACATTCCCCTTCAACTATGTCTGTCTGTGTCTGTCTATGTCTGTCTGTGTCTGTCTATGTCTGTTTATTACTATGTTTGTTCATTGTTTTCTACCGCCCTTTATCACAGGACTTTATAAGAGCCATTGAAATACTATGTCTCTTCTTCCTGCTATGTGTCTTCTTCCTACTATGTATTATTCATCCTTTCCTTTTTGCAAATGTTGCTGAAAGGAATTGCATCTTGAAAGAGTGGGATGCAAATGAAGGAATCTTTATTCATTAGAAATTAAATCACGTAAGGTAAAGACGTATTCATAAGGTACCTTGGTAAATATAATGGCACAAAAAGACACTTCCGGAATGCAAAAGGCATATTTGATAGTTAGTGATGTTTGTTAATCAAAAGTTATTTCTTAAATATATCTCAATGCAAGTCTTGGTATTAACCATTAAGTCTAACAGAGATAGTACATGTATTTAGCATCTCCCTAACCTAACCATGTGGTTCTCACTTAATGTGATGAAATTAGGATTTTCAACAATCAACCCCTTTTTCCGTACCACTACTTTTTGCAATTCTTCCTTCGTCAAATCACCTGATAATGCTTGAACATGCGTTTTTATGATTTCTGTATTTTAATATTCATGTATATTAACTACTTATGCAGAGGAACGTTATTGATTGTTTTCTGTTCTTTGATGTTGCAGGTTCTTTGCAAGAAGAGGTCTCTAGAAAACACCCTTCAGGTCAGAGCAGACTACAAATAGACCTTCTGATTACTATGCACACTGTGTATCTGAGTGGCCTAGATCTGAAAGATTAGTAAGCCCTCTCAATGTATGGAGAAGGGTTAGCTTGGATGATACATTCCTAGTAGTGGACCAGCACAGGCGCACAGACTCAAAAGAGTTTCCAAGCTAGGAACTCTTACAGCTCAACTACCTCGACTGAATAAACTGAAGAACCAAACTAGGTGTAAACAGGCAAATTTGACTTAACGCCAAAAATACAACCTGCAACAGCAGCTACTATGTAAAGATTCAAGGCATCTCATCTACATTGCTGTTCTCTACGCAGGTGAATGAGTAGGTGTGCTGTCGGACCCGAATATCATTGTGGTTCAAATAAGCTTGTGCACACGAAAAAAGAAGAAGATGTGAATGAGTAGAACTTTCCCAGAAAGTGGCAGTATAGTTTTAGTATTGGAGGATAATACAGTTTTAAGGTCAATTGTACATGAGCTAAAATCTAAAATGATGTATTATAAATAGTCTAGTTAACATTTACATGCACTTTATGCTTTGTTTTAGATGGTGATGTAGTTTATCAACCAGACTGCTAACCCAACACAGAGCCTGGGACTCCCTGATCTTAATTTCATCAATCCTTTTTTCAGCAGTGATAAGAAGTATTCAAATATAATGGTGCTCTATATATAAAAATGAAAATAGGTGCTTACAATCCTTCCTTTCATCAACCCCATTGAACTCAGTGATGCTTTTTTTCAATTTTATTTTGTTAAAGCATTGCTCATTTATCTCTCTGGGAGCACCATTCATTTCATGAAAATCAAACTATTTGTATAGTTAAAATGAGGTTCGTAGTATATGTTCAAGTTTATGAAAAAAATGATGACACGTAAGTTCCGGTACAAATTTAATTTCATAGTTCTTTAGTACAGGCTTGATAGGAATATAGAGAGACAATTTGATCTCATTTAGACATTTACATTCCTCATTTTCAGTTTCCTTTTGTGTAGATCTATTCTAGTCTTTCACTTTTATTGCAATATATTTGCAATATCACCCTTTCACATTCTAGAATTGATCAATAGTTGGTAAATATGTATATACTATGAAAGAAAATAAATGTATACCGGTAGGTGAATATATTGCACTTGTTAGATGCATTTGTATATTGATGAACATCAACTCAAATCTATATTGAAACCCACCCTGCAAGATTGTATTTATAGTGTATATATTTTTGAAATAAATGGTACAGACATTTTGTAAATTGTGATGATATACATGTAGTACATTGAATTAAAAAATGGTTCTGCACATTTGTGTGTGAAGAGGCAATACTCAAGATTATTAGTGCTTGTATACTCTACTTATGCAATTGGTTGGTGTATTATGTATGATCTAATTGAAGCATGCATTGACAGATTTGTATTTGTAGTGCCTTTGCAGACTTAGACAGAGAACCATTCCACATGTTTAAAGTTGAATTATTACGGAGCAGAGTAATCGCTTCTACAATGAAAACGAGGGTGATGATTATGTATAAACATGGGAACAGTATCTCCAACACATTCACAGTACGATTTTGCCTAAAGTGATAATTCCAAACTGATGTGATATTATGTTATATTTAGCAATGCTGGAATGTGAGTTATGCCGATAAACGTAAAATATTAATGAATTCTGATTTGTAATAATTACACAGCCAGTGTGATTTCTCAATGCAACAGAGCTTGAAAATATGTGATAAAGGTTTACAATAGATGGTTTGATTTCTTTCTCTCTTTCTCTCTCTCTCTCTCTCTCTCTCTCTTTCTTTCTCCCTCTCTTTTTCTTTCCCCCTCTCTTTTAAATTGTACTCATGTGTACATTATTTTTATTTTGTTGCTTTGCCATTAATACATTCATGTAGCATGTATTCAAAAGTAATGTGATGGCATTTCAAGAAGAGTAATATTTTCAATGATCATATTTCACAATTACATTCACACATAGTTGAGTAGTTTCAATGTAAATGTTTTATAATTGCCTAGGATATTAATTATTTTCCCCAATACATTATTTTTGTTTTATTAAGGTAAAAGAGGAGGAAGTTGATTTGACAAAGCAAAATATTTATTTGTCTTTTCAATGAATACATTATACAATGTTATATAGGCGAGTACAGACAGTCTTAGTATTTGGAATATTATTTTTTTCTGTTAAAGTTAATGTTAAAAAGTGATCTATTTTGTTGTTCTTCTGCTTTGAAACTTGAGAAAGAACATTGTAAAGCATATTGAAATGTTTACAAAATACACCAGACCTCAATGTAAAGAAGTGTTTGCAAAATACACCAGACCTCAATGTAAAGAACATTTTTCCTTATTATCATAATGTCTCAATTCTTCAGTAAGGCAATGATTTAGATGTTTTACACATTTTTTGTTCAAAATTACACACTTGCAGCTGTTATTTGGAGTTTCATAATTCAATAGAATGGTTTAAAGGGAAGAGGGTCATGATATATTTGATCTAATGATTCATTTCTGTACCCAATAGGAAGTTGAAATGTTAGTTGGTCCTATATGTATGTATTTGTATAATACATATTGATATTGTTTATGAAGCTTTCTTGTAAGCAATATTGCAGGAATAGTGAGAGATGCATAGATGTATTGAAATATATAATTCAGACAGGGATATGTGAGTTTCTCATCAACTCAGCTCTCAATTAACATAAGAAAAAGAGGATCATGGGGGACTAATGGTCACCGATTAGGCATTGTTTTCTATATAGAGGGAACAAGTGGCTACAAGTAGGACAGTGTGGCTTTTAAGACTGCAATTGTAGAAACTTTCATGAATTTTGCAGTGGCCCTGATTTTGCCACTTAACTATTCATCTATCAAAATGATTGTCACACTCAGCATTTTTGCCGTTTTTGGAAAGTTTTCTTGCCCATCATAAGAGCCACTGATAACAGTTTGAAGATAGTTCATGCTATGAAGTTTCTTGTTTGAATTGATCTATGTAGATCCCCACTCATCTTTGCGACACTTGTATTTTTTAAGTGAGTTTTTTTTTTTGTTCTCTTTTAAATTATGTAATAATTAATAACACATTTTTTTTGCAGTTTTTAATGAGTTGTAATTAAGACTGTTTTTTTCTAATTATATGTATTTATGTAATTGTTATTTTCATTCACTGTAAGCGCTTTGGGCCTTATGGGAAAAGCGCGGTATAAGTAATAATAATAATAATAATTAGTTACTTCATATTGTCATTGTCACAACACAGAGTATATATGGAATGTAGATATGAAATATGAATTTTATTATTATAAAAGATGCTTTATTCCAAACTAGAAGAATAAAATAACTGAAATTAGAAATGACAGTGGTTCTTATGAATATTGATTTGTGTAGTGGAGGAAGGGGATACAATGTAATACAAGAGAGTCTTGACTATAAAGGGATGGCAACCCAGGCCTAGCTAGAGGGCAAGTTACTTTGTGTCTTGTGGAAAAATCTCATATGGCAATATATCTTCATCATCTGAATTTGATTGTCTAGATGTATACTGAGTGAGAGAGAGAGAGATCGAGGGGGATCGAGGGAGCTAGGAGAGAGATGAGAGGGATATATTTATAAAAGAGAGAGAGAGAGAGAGAGATGTATAGAGGGATGTAGGGGGAGGGCACATGTAGAGGGGAAGGAATCGATATGGGGAGAAAGTTATAGAAAGGGTGGACATCCAGATAGTTTGAATAATTTTGAAAATTTAAAGACCGTAAATAAAAATCAAAGGCAACGCTTTTTTTGTAATGTGAACTAATCAAAAAAGAGTTATTCCATTTTTTAACCAATACACTACTTTGGAAAGAATTGACAAAATCTCTTGAATAAAATTAGGCTTACCGTATAGTATTCTGATAACCATTATCTCGATATTTCCAGTTTATTTCTTACATCTCATACTATAAAGAATGAAATTAAACAAATAAATAAATGTTGACCAAAAATGTGTAATAGTCTATAGATAGGTATGAATTAATGTTTTGACCATATAGTTACCTAGGCAAGCGCAAGAAAAGGTTGGTATTGCCACAGTATCTTTTAGGATTGAATCATAACATTGAAGCAACGTGTTATTACACGTGTACAACCAGACCAAAAACATAACAAAACCGGACCGTAACTTACACATGCACAACGTTCGCTACATACACCAAAGAGATACGAATAAGACTAGAGCAAAGTTTGCGTTAGCAAGACTTATTTACGACTAGTATGGCAGCCTGCAGATCGACTTTGATGGGTATTCTACTTTTATCAGCAATTCTCCACATTTCCCTTCTATGTGGAGTTATTTCAATGGTAAGAGTGTTACGAAATATAGATTTAGAGATGAATATCGCATCAATAGAGATTTGAGTGCTAGCCCGTTTCTTGAGTATCAAGTCTCCCGGCCCAGCCCGGACGTTCTGCGCTGCCATTGCATATGGCTCAGCAC
>BEXV01001539.1:26697-48457 GCA_003118195.1 Hemicentrotus pulcherrimus
TAGAGAGAAAATTAATTTCCGGCAGATTCGCCCAGATTTTGTTGTGACACATCTTATATATCATTCTATTCAATGAAAAACACAAATGTTTGTATTTCAGTATATTGCCTATCAGGGTGTGCCCATCAAGCCCATTTGGCTTTTACTCATGCACCGTTTTCCATCCTATACTTTTAGTAGATTTAATCATGTCTTCTTTTTTTCTTTATTTTTTTTCTTCCAATATATTAGGCCTGAGTCGGTCACACCGAATCCCGACTATCGCCGTCGGGTCCCGGTTTTATTTTTTGGAAACCGACGCTCCGAAGAAAAAAATGAAATATGCAAGAAATTGCAGTTTTGCACACCACTAAAATGAATCCGCCTTAAAACTAATTTTTACCAATCATATTCTAGCTCATCCTGAATCAATCTGAACTTAATCAGATATAAATATGGGTTGCAAAAGCATGTACGCTGCATGAGGTTGTTGTTCTTAGCACAGCTAGCCAGCTACTGTACTGGCTGGGTCTCTTGGCAGGTGCAGGATGAATAAATCATGGTTGAAAGAAACAATAATGTTTGAATAAGAAAACAGCTTTCTAAAAAATCTTTACAACATACCGATCAAATAATTTTTACAAGACAAAATAAACATTTTTCTTTTATTTTGAACACTGCATGTTTCTTTTAAAAGCTGATATATACTTGGTAACCACAACAAGTTTTAATACTTTGATCAGACTAGTCACAGAAAGAATGCGCAGTGCACAATGATGCCCCCAAAAACCCAACAAATATACGTGATCGTAACAAGAAAATAATCATTAAAATTACAAAAGCACAATTGGAAAGACAACTACTCAAAATTACCGTAAGCAGATACATAACTTGGAGGAAGAATACAATAGTTGTCCAAGAAAAGCCACATAAAGTTATATTTAAGGAGTTACTATGGGTACAATTATTATCGGAATGGGCCTGCTGCGATGTCCGTGCAGAATTACATGTTTAAATTGAGCACGAGGCTTGAAACAATATACCACCCTTTACGGTAAAAGCAGTATACCAATGGATTCAAGTGTAGTTATTAGATATCTGCAGGCCCCTTTCAATAAAAATGCAACAGGTTATTCCATGATTATCACAATTTCTGTGGCATTTCTTGGACGACTTTTGAATTTTTTGTCCAAGTTATGTATCTGATTATGGTAATTTTGAGCAGTAGTTGTCTTTCCAATTGTGCTCTCGTAGTTTTGAACGATTTCTTGTTATGATCGCGTATATGTTTGGGTTGTTTTGGCACGCATTACAGTTATTAAACGAGGTGCACTGCGCATTTTCTCAGTAACTAGTCTGAACTTGCCTTGCAACAGCTATCAGTATCGAAACTTATTGTGATTACCAAGTACATGTAATTTTCAGCTTTTAAAAGAAGCATGCAGTGTTTAAAATAAGATATAAATATTTATTTTGTCTTTTAAAAATTATTCGATTGATATGTTGTGAAGAATTTTTTTTAGAAAGCAGTTTTATAATTCTAACATTCATATTTTTGACCCGATTTATTCAACTTGCATGAATCAAAATGGTGGCTTGAATGTTGTCTTACTATTTTTGCCCCCTTTTTAAAAACTTTTAGAGGCATGATAATTGCATTAAACATCGCCGACATGGATGAAAATGATATCAAATGGGAGAATATACCGATCTGAGCCGAGGTGTGGATGTGTTGATTTATTTGATTGATAAAAAGGTCAATTTTAAGGGACGTACATGTACTGATGATATGCCCTTTTTATAGACGCAAGTGACAAATCCTGCAAACTGATTTCGGGACACCGGGTCCCAACATGACTCATTCCTAATATATTTCAATGTATTTTTCTTTGCCTATGTTTAACAACAATGTATGTCATTTTTACTGTGATTGGAATCAAATAAAGTTCAATTCAATTCAATTCACTCTGCTATTACATGTACATGTAAAACTACTTTTTACTTTTTATCAAAAATTGTTTAGCAGATATCATCTCTAAGTAGTTTTGAGCATTGAATATCTGTAAGTTTGATCACAGTAACTGAGCATTACCTTCATTGCAAAAGACTCCCATGTGAATTTTATTTTCAGTGTGCAAAGATGATTGAATGTCTTCATTTTTAGAGGATTCTACATTGTACTTTTTAAAATATGCATTCCCTTTAAGATATCCATAACATAGTGTTTTTTTTCTACCTTTCCAGAGAAATGCTCTAGAATTGGATATGACTAATGCAGATGAAGTCGCTAAGGAAAGGAAACTGCAGTATGAAAAGTGAGTCAAATATTCATTTACTTCACCTCCTTGACAATAATTGCTCCACATAGCTACATTACGTTTCCCGGTGAAGTCCCTGTAATGTTGACATTTCCACTTTGAAAGCAGTTTTTATAAAATGAACAAGTAATTGATTTTAGCCTCAAGTCCATGATGGTGTACGGTAGTTGTTTTGTTAAAATACCAATGAAATGAGGTCGCAAGTAATGTTTGTTTTAATATCATTCTCCTTTATTAATGATATTGAATATGAGATGAAAGTTATGCAACCTAGATACATTGAGAGTTGCTCAGGGCTCTATTCTGTTTACATTTGATAGAATCACATTTGCGTGGATGAATAAAGTAGGAAGACGTTTTCTCAAAGGCTGTATACCATATTAAGGAAACTATTGAAACAAAGATTTAAGGTTTTGTAAAAAAGGGGGAGGAGGCACACAATGTTAAAAAATTTTCATACAAGAAAAAAGAAGAAGATAATTTTAGAAGCTCCCTCTAGGTTAAAAAATTGAAAGAGAGTGGAGCTTTTTGAGAGATGCGTACTGGTTTCGGAAAGGGGGGGCGGGGGGAGAACAGGCTGGTTGGTGTCATCGCCCCACCCCTCGACCAGTGAAGCTCCTTGCATACAGATTACAGTTAATTAAAGGTTGATGTGTGATTTTTTTTTTCACCTGTTTTTTTGTTGTTTTAAGATTGTTTAGACTTTTATAGTTGCATGCATCTGTTATGCTTTTGTATGTTTAGTCTTTCACACTGTCATTATTATTCCCAGCAGTAACGATGCCCTAGATAACATTGTGTAACAGTACTAGACATGTCCTTAATGTAACATTTTAAAGTAAAACTAAAATGTTTTAATTGATCATACATGTAAATCGATGTGTAACATAAATTATAAATTTTTTCCAGTGATTATTCAATGATTTTCCAAAGGGGTAGTTATAATTATTGTTATGAAGTAATTAGTATCACCTGTGTCTTGAAGGTGAAAAGCGAAGTGAATCACTGTAACTCTAGTGTTTCTTCTCCCGGAATATACTGAGTGACTTGGCTATGGTTGATTTTGGTGGCATCAGTTTTGTCTTTAACTGTATTTTTGTTGTTGCTGGTGAGGTTTTGATTTCAGTCAAAAAGAACGATCTCTTGGTATGGGCTCAACGATACCTCGTCAGAAATTCATATCTTCTAAACAAACTCTGACTGCAAAAAGGTCAACTCTTTTGATTCTTGATTGTCCTGTTAAAAAACCTTTGAGGAGTGCAGGTCCCTTGTGCATTAATGTACATGTACTTAGCACACAGTAAAATAAAGTGAATGATATTTGTTTCTAATATGAGTAATTTTGGCACATTTTTTCTTGAATTACAATTAATTGAAATTTGACTCATTTACCAGGGGAGGAATACAAAGTGCATTGTAAATGTTTCACAACAGCAACCTGTCAAGACCCAAATGTCATACCATTTAATTTACAGATAAACCCCAGGGCTATGATGACCCAAATATTACATAGATATCATTGAAGATGATGGGCACATCTAAGTCAATGCTGATGGATCGTGCGATAAGCCGCTGGTACTAATTTCATAGCTGATACAATCTTGCTCAATGCATGTTCTAATTGACCTGTCATAAAAAAAGCGTTGAAATTTCAAGTGGGGAAATTGTGTGCATTTAACATCTGAGCCAGATGGAAGAAAGGCTGTTAGCAACCATCCTTAAAACGTATTCAATGGAACTGATAGATCATATTGAGTTTCAGTAGGGGTTTAAACTACATGTATATTCTAAAAGAAACCAAAAAAATTAGCGCTAAATATGTAACCCGTATCAATAATGTGTTGTTCATATTGAGGGGATAACACACATGTAAATGACTTCCCAAAAGTATTTCCTAATTGTCTATCTTATTGAAAAATAGAAGGAGATATATTTTTCTCTTTAGGAATGAAAAAAAAAAAAACAAAAATAAAGGAAGTTCTATTGTCGCTTTTTAAGAAATTTAGGTGTATATACATGTACTCTACTTTTTTCTTTTAGGAAAAAGAAATACACTGATACATGTATAATAAACAAGCAGCAGGGGGGCATGACTACATGTAGACGAGGAAAACAAATTACAATAGTCCCCTATTTTGAAAGAGAAATTTATTTATGCTTGTCTCCCTTTAGGGAAATAGACTCTAATGACATTTTGCTGGACTAAGATGCCTGGGGAGTGTTTAGACACTGTTTAGCTGTTGACAGGAATGTTGTAGATTGATGTTTTTAAAAGACACCTGTCAGTTTGTTGTGCCTTGAAGGTGATGACTTGGGAAATTTTATCCTGTTAATTGAATCAAACAAACATCCCTTCTAGCATGTTGTTAAAGGCAGTTTTGAAAAAGTCTGCAGCATAATATACACCATTCGTTAAGTTTTATTTCGAAATTATTTGAATTGCCCTTTTTTCAGCTTTTATTGAACATCCATTGGTATGATTAAAGTAGAAAAAAATCCTTGTGAAGTGTCATAGTCATACCAATCTAAAATTTACTTGTTTTATTTTGTATAGAACTATTGCATTATGAGTTCTTTTCTTGGTCATCTTCTACTCATAACATGAGGGGCATCACAATACCTTTTCTAATGCAGGGAGAAGGTTTTGGACCAATTCTGGCTATAGTTTATAATAATAATAATAATAATAATAGTTTAGTGCAACATTATCCAAAAAGCAAGGAAAGGTTTATTTAAGTTTTGCTGATTTCCTGACAAGGTTAAAGCAAATGTTGAAGTTGTCCACAGACTTAAAAAATGAAAAAAATATTGATTTTGTTCTACAATGGACAACACCCTCTGTCAATGCCCCTGCATTGCAACTCTGTAGACCAATTCCACACCCTATATCTTATATATCTTTCATGGTTTATTAATGATTGTGCCTTTAAGATGACATCTCTTGGCTTGTTCTCCTCAAGGCTTTGGCACTTCATCAATGTAGAGGTGTTCAATGTCAGCTGGGAAATGGCTCTTACAGAATTCAGATCAAGGTTTATTGAAAGACATAGGCGTAGCCAGAGGGCACGAGGGGGCCATGCCTCTTTATTTTCATCCATCACATTTTTTCCCTAAAAGAACATTCATGGACCTTAGGGGTCAAGACCGTAATTTGACCCCTAGCCCAGATTTAAGGATAGATAATATTATGAGTATAATATTTTGTGAGTCACCCCCCCCCCCTCACGTTTAACTAGTGTGGATATGCCAGTACTAATCAAACTCATGATTTGAACCTTGTAAGGTTGCTGTGAAATTTGCTCCAATGACAATTGCTTTGGGCTATATTTTGTCAAAGATTCATGTACGTGTAAAAGGTTTGGGCTATGATGACACTTGGGCTTTAGATTAGGTTTATGGCTAGGGTTAGGATTAGAATTAGGGTAGGGGTACGAGTTAAAGGTAAAGACCAGTATTGGAAACGCCCCAATTTAAACAAATGAAATGGAAGCTCTCATTACCAATCATGTGAAACAATATGTTTTGACTAATACATGATGATAACAAATTTGCCGGGAAACCGCCTACTAATTTATATATTTGGTAAATTTGTTTCTCTCATGGTCTGTGAGAGATATAGGGTAGTCCCATATACATATTTCTGTGTATAGGGCTTGTAATTTTACGAAGAATGGGCCAAATTTCTTATCATTTTGATGATTCCAGAACCTTGCAGATGCTAGATGCTAGATGATCAACCTTTTCTGATCGATTCCACAACGTTTCTTTCACAATGCAATCGCATGACCAGAACTGGTCTTTACCTTTAAGATTAGGATTATGTGTAGGATAATGATTATGAATAGTGTTTGGCTTAGGGTTGACCATTCCTGTAAATGTAGGATACTTATGGAGCATGTATTTTTCCACTCTTCCAAGTTCAAGTTATATGTACAGTGTAGTTGTGGAAATGATTCACATTTAGGCCTACCATTCAGTTTGTGAGATGTAAGAAACGTATTCTGTTTTTCAATTTTCTTGAAGATGATGAAAATATAATTCCTCTCGATAACTATAGAAAATGATTTGCATCGCTGGCTCTGCCACTATATACATTTGTATGTACTTTTATCTCTGATCAAAAGTGGCAGCGGACATCATATCCATGCATTTTTTCTACTTGCACACAAAGGAAACCCAGATATAGGGTTGTGAAATTTAACCTAGTTTCTGGTGCCATATGATTGATGGCCTGGCCCTCTAATGTTATGTTGGTTTAATCCCCAAAGTGCGAGACTCATTCCATTTCTCGGGACACTGCATCGCGTTATTAATGAATAGTAATAATGGTGCATATAAGTCGGTAAGATTGTAAAATGGAACAAATTTATGGATGTTATGACAAATTGCAAACCTTTAGGCCTCTTTTTCAAAGAGAGAATTGGGAGTAAATATTCTACAGTGTAAGCTTTTCTGACGTATTGGAATACAAAAAGAATCTGTTTCATAATCAAAAAGAATTCTGGCATTAACATGCGTACATTTATAACATTTTCTCCCAAGGGACAGGATTAGTTGTGTCTTTTCAGTTCAGTCTTCTTTGCTTCCCCCCCCCCTTATTTGTAAATTCGAATAGATTTACAGTTTATCTCTCTGCTATTTACCTAAATGTGGTAATTGAAATTGCATACCTGTTGTATACAGTATGTCACAGTCCATTTTCATCTTGTGAAGGTATAATATTGATTTGCTATCAAACAAAGTTTTTGTAATTGCATTTGCAAGTGGAAAATAGATCCGTTTGTCTTGCAAAGACACATAACTTACATCCTGCTGCTGATATCTTTAAAACAGCAGAGGTGATAGACCGTCCTGCCATTTACATGTAGGCATGAGACAGATGATGATCATCACAGAGGTGCATCGTGGGTAACTAGTGAATAACACATTGCTTGAAGTGACCAAAGATCAAAGGCTAAGAGCCGCCCAAATGAATGGGTAGCGGTAGTATCACATGGTCTTAGATTTCACTATCATGTATCGTCTGTCTAGCCTACAGGGGCTCTTGTGGATAGGGTGTATTGACTCATTCACATATGATGCCAGAAACTGCTGCATGCTTTAATTTGACATGTAAACGACAGGCGAGCTGGGGGAATGTATGAAAATGAAAGTAACTATGAACATGCTACACAGGACCTGCATGTAAAAGTTCAGTACTCACTGTGTGCGTTATAATGTCCTAACTAGCACTAGGGTCCATTGTCAAGACTTGAATCTACATTTGCCACTCCCCGCCTGGGTGCAGTAAATAGGTACCTGCTAGGAAATTTAGACTTTTAGCATCTTCGGCAGCGGAAACTGCAACAACCAAGTACATGTTTAGTAGTCGAGTTGCAGACGGCTGTGTGAGGACCCTACGTCACAAAAAAAAAAAGTTTCGCAATGCATTGTGGGGGAGGACCGGCTCGATCATCCACTTGTGTTTTTTTTTTTCATTACAAAAAATTATTAAAAATAAGTCCAAGCACCATTTTCAATCATGTATCTAATCAGTTTGACTTTGCAGTTGAGTGGACTTGGTCTTTACCGGGTATTAAGTCATTTATGTAAAAATAAAGAAAAGACAAACACTGGTTTATGTGTCCTATGTGAACAATTCTTTGGTAATGAAGAGATGAGTAGGATGTAATGACATGGAGGATCGTCACTGATCTATGCCAAGGACTTTACTCCGTAGGAGTGGATATTCATCTCTAATGATTTCAAGAAGGGTAAATGTGATGATTACAAAAAAGCAGGGCATTTGATGAAAATTTGAAATGGTGGCATGGTGCCGCCTTTAAAGTAGCTTTTATAAGCCCTTGATGATAACATGATGCTGGAAAGTTGATTGAAAATTTGATAAAATCATTTCTCTTTAATAGACCTTGCGTGATAATCAAATCTTTATTCATCCTTTGCGATATACATGTACGGTAAAGAAACAATTAGAAATTTTGGTTATTCATATGCACAATGTTCTACGTTTATCTGCAGCTTTTAAGATTAAGAAATGTTCTCCCTCTCCCCCTCTCTCATTCTCTCTCTCTCTCTCTCTCTCTCTCTCTCTCGTTCTCTCTCGCTCTAATCTGAACCTTACAGTGTACATGTACTCTATGAATTTTTTAAAAGGACAAATACGTTTTTCATTTCCTGGTTTGTCATTAATATCTACCCTCAAGTTCTAAATTTTCTAGAATTTCATTTTGTCTTTTTCCTTCCGATATTTTGCTGTTGACGAACCGATCAACAGTCTAATAGAAATGAAGTGAGAAACAATGGCATGGCGCACAAAATGTCTGCATTCCATAATTCTTCTTTTCTTATACACAAATTTCCTCACGGCATAGCAAAAATATAGATTATATTTCAGAACACAACTTTTCAAATCTTCGAGATCTGTAAAATTCATTTCTGAAAAATAGTTACATGTTCAGCAGAATAACACCTTTGTTTTCTCTTTTGCAGATTAAAAAAAAATAATTATAATAATGTGATATTTTGTTGTTTTAGTGCCACTTGCAATGGCTACAATGTATAGCTATTTTCAAAGAGTTACAACATGGATATTCAAACTAGTTAGTTCACGGCAAATAAATACAAATTTCTTGAAAGATGTATCTTAAACTGTGTAATACTCCTGATTCTAAGTGATTACAAATTTTTTGGTTGATGTTTGCTACATCTGTGGAGAGAGATTGATGACATGTTTCTTGGAAATCACGGTGTGATATATTTATAATTTGATTAAATGTAAATGTTTGAAAGCCGTAATAGAGATTCTTCTTTTTTATGCTGGATTGTGTATACAGTCACAATGCTGGGAGTTACAGAAAAAAAACGCTCTCTTTGTTAAAAATATTTTTCAAAATTTCACAACAAGAAATACAGTAAATCCATAAAATACTTGATACCAAAATATCCAATCATACTTTTTGATATGAAGTAGGGTGAAGTTGAGGTGAATACCTGTTTGATATCATACACAGGACATGGGGGTGGAGGAGGAGAGGAGGAGGAGAGGAGGAGAGGGGAGGGAGGGGAGGAGGAGAGAAAGAGAGGAGAGGAGGTGAGAAGGAGAGGAGGAGAGGAGGTGAGAAGGAGGGGAGGAGGGGAGGAGAGGAGGAGGGGAGGAGGAGAGGAGGAGAGGAGCCTGGGAGGAGCATGGGAGAAGGAGAGGAGAGAAGGAGGAGAGGAGAGAAGGAGGAGGAGGAGGAGGAGAAGGAGGAGAAGGAAGGCGGGCAATGGCTATAAGCAATTAATGTATGTGCAGAGCATGTGTAGAACCACTGAAAAGCAAAATTAGAAGTCATGTGCATTGGTGATGACATGAATGTTAATGAGAGTCACGTTTGACTGATCAGGGTTTAGGCGATAGAAGGAGGGGATGGAGGANTTGATCTCATGTTTTCAGTGTCCTACATATATATGAATTAATCTCAAATTGTTCATGTTTTGTTGTTGTTGAAAGACTGATTAAGAGCAAAATGTCATTTAAATATGACATTTTCAATAAAATAAACCAGATTGTGTCTGATTAACTAAAAAGTGCATCGACCCTCTGAGCATTTTCCATTCCATCACTAAAATCAAACGGGTCAAGAATTCAGTAAACCGACAATTGAATGACATTTCCAGCAATACCATATACACTGTATATCCTTTGTTCTAATTAGGCTTTATGCAATGTCTTATCTACTAAACCTGCCCATTTGATTTGCCCTTTCCTGGATCACTTCATTGGAATCCCTTTACCTTACCAGTAGACTGACTTGTAATTGACTTGTCTCTTGTCTGTGTATATGCCGCTCTTAAATTGAAACCTTGTTAAGTGTTAAAAGGGCCATCAGTTTTCAGTCTTGCTCTGACTAATGTAGCATGTTAGGCAGAGAAAGGTCAAGGAGACGCTAGAATGTTTAGTATTGATCAACTACTTTGGAGGAAGCCCCATGCTTTACCTCTGTACAGTGCTCTAGCTCTCTGCAATTTGTTTATAATACTCATGATTGTTTGCCTATAGTTCTTTTTATGTCTTCCAATTCAACTGTTTGTTCATTCTTGCCCTTTACTCTGATATTAGGGTGCAGAATGATGAGCCTCAGTAAGTCTTTTTAAAAATCTGTTTTGATTTTGTAGTCTTTGTAATATATTTTTTAATTTAAATTTTTGTTTTGGTAAGGGTGTTTTGATTTAAGGCAAAATCTAAGATTTAATATTTCTCAAGAAATAAAATTTTGAAGAGAAGTACAGTGTATAGCATTTTTACACTTTTTTCCTTCTTTTCTGGTTTTTGAGTGCCTTTTGGAAACGCACTTAGAAACCAAAGAAACATAATTTCTCTGTTATGTAAACACCCCCAAGCGCCCAAACCGTGACCACTTCCTTTAAACTTTCGAATCTGCTTTTTCAAGAATCTGTCTTTGAAGAAAACTTTATTTACAATTCAACCACTTTCAATTTCTGTTGAAGATTAAAAAAAATTAGATTAAAGGGATATTTGAGTTCTGTTTTCAGACCGCAAATGCCTTCTAAGTGCATGGTTATTGCTCTTATTCTTATCTATGACATTTTTTAGTGCCCTATTAGAACCTAAAATTGCTATGAAGGTAATTTTAGACCCCAAAATGTGTGAAATTTAGCCAATATGAGCATTCCAATTCAGCTACACTTTAAAAGAACATCGTCTCTGAACCGATTTTGATCAAGCAAAGATGGTTTTGTTATTTAAATATTATGTTCTTTCAAATTTGACACTCACTTTTTCATTATCTCACAAAAAAATATTTATGTAGTGCCCTCTGCAACAGAACTAAACTATCCCTTTAAATGTAAAATAACTGTTTTGTATTGCTGTTTAATAAAGCGGGAAACATTGGCATTGTTGTTCACAAATGTCCACATTCTAATAAAAGACATCTTGAGAGAGACAGTGAGATGTTCTGTTGAAATTTAGTCTCTGAGAATCTGAGTAGAGATATGATTGCTTCTATAGAGTTCATTTGTTCTGTAGATCAAGTAAATCACAGGGGAAATGGACATTTTGTTGATGATTATAATGTCACTTATATTTCTGTTACTTTGAACGAGAGATTTGCATTTCTATGCAAATATTTCCAAATTCATTCATGTACATGTAAGTCTGGTAGATGCACTTCTTGCTGGTATGGGATCATTGATGAGTCGGAGGAATGGAAGCACATCCCCAATGGCGTGTCAACTCAGTCCTACCTCTAGGCTATTTGGATAAGAGTCCGCCAGACGGATACACAATTCTTTTTTTGTCATCGCAGCTGTGCATCCAGCGGCAAACCTGTCAAGAGCATTACGTTTGTCAACATATATGATCCACCCAACCCCTCTTTCTCTCTCTGCCATTTCTTTACAATCATATCATATCATCTGTGCTTCTTCTCCCTTACCAGGCTCAGCTCAGCCATGCTCTTATTGATGCAAATATGATATCATCCGTTCAGAGCTACAAGGGCTTAACTTGATCCCTTTAACATAGTTAAAGGCTTTGTTGCTCTTAGCTCTTGATATGATTCTGACTCATTGGTAGTTCATATAAATCTCATAGTATTGCAAATATGATAGTCATCTGATTGTTCTTGTGGGATACGATTGCCTGAGGTAAGGCAGAAATTAATTACAGATCCAGACCGATCTTGATGAACTGAGGCCATATGTCTTGATTTCTTTCAATAAGAAAAGTGAAATTAACCATTCAGTTCAGTTTGTTATTTTCACTTTTCACTTCACTTCAAAATAAGAGTAATAAAAGTAGGTTACAAATACTTTCAATCCATCAAATCAAGGGAATAGCCATATCCTATTGTATTTTAACAGTTTAGTAAAATTGAATACACATGACGTCTTTTTAATAGTTACTACATGTAGTTGATGTATTTTGTTGCTATTCTCCATCATTTGATTTGATTGGCAATCTGCTGAACATGTTTGGAATTGTGTTTGTGATAGAGTCAAGTGGCTTGTTCAAATTGGATTGCTCAATATAAAAAGAAATATTTGAAGTGTCAAACATGTACAATAGTGTTAAGGACGGGGAAAAAATGAGAAGTGGATTAGGCATATGTTTGTGATTCAGGATACCTTGCTAAAGAATTCAATCAAGTTTATAATGGGTTTTTATTCTTCACTTCATGTTCTGTAATTCCTATTTTTAAGAATAAGGTCACTTTCTTTAACTCTTACTTTGTTTTAAGTTGATGAAATAATATAATCTTGTGATTTAAATTTGGTAGGAAGGAAGGTATGAGATATTTTACAGATTATAATTGAATATCCAGTCTCATCCAACCTTCTGATATCACAAATTTGATGTTATCGCTTGTCCCTTTCAGAGTTTTAATGGCTTTTTAGTAGTTGCCAAGGTTACATGCATTTATGTTTGGAGCGTTTGAGTTTAATACTAAATTCTCTTTTTCCTATGATGTTGGCACCAGGGTCCTCTGGGCAATGTGTTAAACACTTAAAGTGTCCCAGTGCAGAATATAGCAAGAAAGAATTGTATTATTCATGACCAAGCAAATGCCTTTAAGCTACATTAAAATGTAACACACTGAACCTCACTAGAGGTACAGTATATGAATGGAACAAAGTGACTAGAGCCCTCTCTGTTAAGTATCAGATTCTTTTTCTCTCCCATGCGTTTCGCTACATTAGCAAATGTATGTCGGGGTCAAAAAGCTTGAGTTGTGGTTTTTCGTTAACTTGTCAACCTTCTTCCCACTCTCAATGTAAAAATTGAATGTTTATAACAGTTTATTATTTATCAGGGGGTCGTAATGACCAAAAAATTGATGTCGGTTTGGAACTCTCCCTGGGTAAATACTGATTGCATGAATAGAAGGAATACACAATCTCATAATTCTGTGGAAGCAACCAGTGAAGTCTAATTCATCTTCTTGGTAAAGTATTAAACTAAGGGCTCACCAAAACCATGTTGACTAATGTCTACACTATATGTCATATTAATGTTTCAAGTACATGTACTACAATTTGTATCTGTTAGATTCCTGCCACCTGCATGCAGCTAAAGGATTGGAAATACAAATAGGAGTTGGCCCAACAGTAAGACTTCAACTCAATCAATACAAATCCAAACCCTCTCACATCCAAAACTTTAACAATTTTCTTTATTATACTCAGTCACACCACCACATTGACTTCAGATCAGGCGAAATTCTACAGAAAGGTTTGGCAGCTCCAGGCACAATATCCCACCCCCCCCCCATATTTCTTCAATTACCTCCTCCACCCCAACACAAATTTTTCTTTATTATAAATGAATTTATGCACTTCTATTTAAGCACATGAAGAAAATTAATGCAAGAACCCATGTCTGCTTCATACTGATTCCAACCAACCAGTTCTTAGCCATTTAGAGAAATGTATTTGTTTGTTAAGTCTGTTGTTGGTCTCAGTGGTTTGACTGAAGTATAAGTTAGTTTGGCCAGCCCTTCATTTGACAAGTTATAGCAATACTGGTAGTTAAATATTGATCAGATTTCTATCAGAATGTTATCTTCCATTTCATTTGCTTATTATCTTTAGCTTCTGTATTCCCTTTCAAAAGCAACTTATTGTTGCAATCGGAAATTGTTATTGAATCTAAAGTTGACCACCTGGCTCCTCTGCGGATGCTCTTGGGGATAAAGTTACCCTCTCACACCAACCAAAAGAGGGTGATTACTTGAAAAAGCTTTTAAACCGATGGCTACTAGGTGTGTCTAGTGATTGCACGTGACTTACAGAGTAGGTCCCCTGCACTTTCTTCCCCTCTGAAGTCTGATGATAGAAATGGGGTACTTGTGGAGAAGAGCTTTGTGTTGAATGTGACAAATTGATGTAGTACCTTTTATGGATTTACATGGAGCATTAGATGTACTTGAAGGGAAGGGAAGGGAGATGGTGCTCGTTTACTGAGCAGAGGAGTTGGAAGACCTTACTAAAGAACTGTACAAGTTCTTCATGTGATGGGAAAGAAAGGGAGAGAGATTAAAATCCTTGAAAGGGGGGGGGGGGGTGAATGTAGAGGGAAATGAACATGTCTTGGAAGAAATTGATAGGGTCCAGGTCTATGTATGAACAATGATTTACTTGAGTAAAATAAATGGATGCTTGACATTAAATTAAAATATTTTTTTTAATAAAGTAGGTATTTGATGCCCCCTTCCAACAAAAAACAGATAGTGATGTACATGAGCACGCCCTTTGTATTTCCAGTAAACTACACTAGTTATGTTTTAAACCCATAACATTATTATTCAAATATCTTTGTCCAAATTTGGCAGAGCTTGATTAATAGGTTGTTATAATTTGTGCTACTCAAATATCAAAAGTGTTTAGTTTACCGGTATTGATTTTAAAAAATGAAGTAAAACAAAAAAAATCCCAATTTTTTGTTCAAGTTTATCCAGAGTGTAAGAGAGAATGAGCAAAAAGAGAATAAAGAGATAACCATCCAAACCAAAGAGATTGTATTTAATTTAGCTGAAGTACATGTAAGAGAACAAAAGTGAGAGGTGCTTGAGACAGCTAGCGTACCTAGCATGAGTAGCAAGGAACCTCATCTGTGGTAATTGACTGAATTAATGACAAATGACTCTTGAATGATGGCCGCCCTAAGCTACTTTTTATGCTTGGCAGAATAAATAATTAAATTGTACCTTTTGCATCTTTTAAGGAGAAAATCGCACTCTTCCTATCAGACCCTGGCAGTGCCTCAAGCCAAGTATTGCCCATGCGTTACCTTATGCTTTATGTTTCTAGTCACACATGGACAATTCGTTGGGACTGATCAAGAATGTTTGTGTATGATTGATGATGATGTTTGCTCACATGTTTATCTGCCTTTACAAATGGAAGAATTGATAGATCGTCAGCACTTCATAAAGAAAACTATGATATGTAAACAATATCTTTTCCAAGTAGGAATAGTAACAAATGGGGACATTGTATTTGTTGATAGACAAATATTTAATTCAGTTTAATAAAACATTTAAAACAGATAACTTGTTTTTATATCATACATGTACATGAATTCATCAGACAAAAAACATGGCTAACATCAAATGAATGTATGTGTACACAAATTAATGACAAGATGAACAGAAAATAACAAGAAAACGGGAGAATAACTCATGTGGGTATATGGGACTTCAACAGGAGAATGCAAAAGCTTGAGTTAGACTGGAGTTATCATGATTAACATTCAATACTTGACACACTATTCATCTAATACAATAAGAGATACAAGATATTGACTTATAATATACTTCAAGGAAAATCTACAGTTACAAATTTGTAGTGATGGCTTTAGACAATTGCAAGGACTGAGTTATAAAATACAACTGCTTCTGTTATAAAAAAAAAAATACTTCTAATTTAGTGATAGCCTTTATGTTAGAGAATGGCAGATAAACATCTCTCTCACTATAAATCCTGTATCTATTAAAGTAGTTGTTCAGGAGATAGAGCATATGTATTATGCATGATTTACATTGTCCCTTCATAATCTTTTCTTTTTTAATGCCTGAAATATGCTCACAGCAGGTTTATGAGCTATCCTATGCCAATAACAAATGCATCTTGCACAGGTTCTGGATTCGGGCATAATACTAATATGTTTGTACATGTATGAAACCTTGCATCTAGCTAAGAAAGAAAGAAAAAAAAAACTCCACATTCTGCTCCAAATCTGCTGGAAATCCGTAAGTGCTGAGTATTCTTCTGCGCTGATTACAGCTGAGGAATTGTTTTTCTGCTGCGAATCTCATACATGGACAGTTTGCATTAAAAATCCCCCAAAGGGAAGATTGATTTGATTCTGTTTCTTGTGGGGATATCATTATCAAGGAAACATTAATTCCTGATGAGCTTGAAAATGCCACCTCTAATGCTGAGATAATTGGCTGCAAATTTGTGTTTTACAGATGAATCTTGTAGACTTAAGTTACAATGTATCGAGAATGCAGAAGATGTGATTTTTTAGAAGGTACTGTATATATCTGTACTGAAATTGCAGTTAAGTTTGGAGGCCTTATAACCTTAGCTTGTCACTGGCTTTTTGATTTATTAAGAAATTGAATTTTCTAGGTTTTTTCTTATTCACCGCTCTCACTCAAATTAAGAGAGCAGACTTGATAAGTAGACAAAAACATGTATTTTCCAAAAATGATAAAGGTTGCTAAAATAAAAGTCGAAAAGAAAATATCCTTGGCGTCCCAATTTCAGCAAATTAGATGACCCTTTCTGGAAAGTGCTTGAACCTGGTGTTTCTAATGAGCCAAAAGCATGCCTTTCACTAAGCATTGTAACAACAGAAAATTCATAAAGCAAATGTCATTCCTGGGATAATTTCATTTACCAAGTATGCCTTAGAGGAATGATATCCTTATGATGTCCCTTTCTATCTAGGTGCCTTAATTACTTGAGAAGAAAAGTAGGGTAATGAGAGCTAGATGGTCCAGAGCTCCATATGTCCCTGTCAGTTTGATTTTGTGTTTGGCTGGAGGCAGCTAGGAGTCAGTGGAAAACATCACTTCGGACACTTTAAGAGCACAAACATAGAGAGATGGTATTTTGTAAAATGTGATAAATGTGTAGTAATAATAATAATAATAGTAATGCATTTGTATAGCGCATTTTCCATAAAGTTCATGTTCAAATGCGCTTAACTCCTGTATCGTCTTTATTTGTACTGGTGGTGATATATTGTTTATCTAGTTTGTTAGTTCGCTCATGTGCCCTTCTACCTCTCACCATACAATGCAGTCTAATTTCACTGTGATTAGGTCGCTCATGTGCCCTTCTATCTCTCACCAATCAATGCAGTCTAATTTCACTGTGATTAGGTCGCTCACGTGCCCTTCTATCTCTCAACATACAATGCAGTCTAATATCACTGTGATTAAGTTGCTCATGTTTCCTTCTATCTCTCAACATACAATGCAGTCTAATATCACTGTGATTAGGTCGCTCATGTGCCCTTCTACCTCTCAACATACAATGCAGTCTAATATCACTGTGATTAGGTCGCTCATGTGCCCTTCTACCTCTCACCATACAATGCAGTCTATTATCACTGTGATTAGGTCGCTCACGTGCCCTTCTACCTCTCATTATACAATGCAGTCTAATATCACTGTGATTAGGTTGCTCATGTGCCCTTCTACCTCTCACCATACAATGCAGTCTAATATCTCTATGATTTGGTCACAGGTGTGAAACAATTTATAATGGCAAGCCTGCAAGACACTCTATTGGACAACTACAATGAGAGAAGCAGGTTGTCTTCCCGAGCCATATCCTCCACCCCTCCCCTCCCTCTTTCCAAAAAACATGTCATCTTCTGAGAGCCAGAAGGGCACTAACTCCATGCTAACCATTGACTTAAGGCCTTTCTGGCTCTCAGCTGAGGATGTCATCCTCCTCCTGCTTATGTGGAGTATGATATTTAATGTCAAATGGCCACAAGCTATGATTATGCTGGAGACATGAAGTCAATGTTCAAGTTTTCACTGAATGCAATGTTCAGAATAACTCTTGTATATTTTGCATAATAAATTATTGATGAACTTCCTTTATTTCATGAATAATGTACTTGGGTCTAATAAATCAACTGTCATCAGCAGATGTTTTTGGCAGTATGATTGAGCTGAGCTGTACTGAGATCTCTTGTGTAGCATGCTCAGATTTTCCCTGTGAATGTCAAATTCTTGTTTATCAGCTCCTTCAGGATAGTTTACAGTAATCAGTCTCATCTCTGTATTATGACACTTTCATTGACCAATACATGAGTGATAAATATATCTTTGAACCATCAGGGTTTTCCCTACTTGTTTCCTTTTGTTGTTGTCCTCCATTCATGTTTTATCAATGAAAAAGTAATTCATTCTTTTTAACCAAAGCAGGTGTTAAAGGATACTGAGGGGTTCAAGAATTTCATTCACTCTCATAAAGTATCAACCAATTTTCTTGCTATTTGTCGACTGAACTGATGATGATTTTTTTGTTGTTCAAATTTGTTGTCATTGTGTAAATAAAAACATGTCAAAATTGTGCACATAACGCGATGGTTTATTTTTTTCATAGACAATCAGTTAGATCTCATTTCCATTTCTGAATCAGGATTTGATCTCACCATCTGAAAGATGCATCTCAGGACCGAACCTTAGGTCATTGTCTGCTTAGAAAGGGAGTTGACCCCTAGACCAGTCCACTTCCACCTACTTTAAACCAAAGTGACATTCCCATAGAGCACAGCACCTTGGTAATCTGATGCCTGTCACAGTGAACAATGGGTCTGGAACTCAAATGGATTGTTAAAGGAATAAATTTCAATTTATCATCATCTGTTTCTTTTTACTTTAGAATCCATCTCGTTCCCATGGTGATAGAAGGAGGTTGGTGCGATGCAGTCCCTATGCTGTTGAGTGTACCTGATCAAGATACAAGGGAGAAAATTCTTTTCTCGTTAAACACTCTTCGGTCATTCTGTGATTATACATCCAACATTGATTTACACAACAGGTAAGAAATCAGGTTCAGTAAACCTGGGCCCCACCTTATAAAGAGTTGCGACTGATCTGAATCAATCGCAAGTCCTCTAGTCAATCACAAGTTTGCAGTCTGCTATCTCTTATGTATGTAGTTGCGATTGATATTGACGGCTTATAGTCTGCTATCTCTTATGTATGTTGTTGCGATTGATATTGACGGCTTATAGTCTGCTATCTCTTATGTATGTAATTGCGATTGATATCGACTGCTTATAGTCTGCTGTCTCTTATGTATGTAGTTGCGATTGATATTAACTGCATATAAGATTGGGTCCTGGTCTACACGTCATTCAATTCAATTCAATTCAAATGAGGTTTTATTCAAGACTTGTCAAAAAGTCCAAAAACTGAAAATAAAAGTTTACATCAAACATACAAACATACAATCACATAGAAGGTTTGTGTATACCAAACAGCACAATATCAATTTATCACGATGTACCATGTACCAACAGTTTGTTTTCATGAGCAAAATCAAGACAGAAGGTTTTTGTAACTTAATTTTTTCCCACAAACATCCTGATTATAGTGAAATCCATATTACCTAAGGAATCAAATTAAACAAAATACATGGATGTAATCAAAATCTATACCACTGTGTAATTATGCTCTGTTATGTAGAATGCAGAATTTAGAAGGCTCTAGTAGACACATTATCAGATTTGCGCACTTTAACTCACTGGTACTTTCATAGTTTGCTTTTAATGTTTATAAATTCTAGCCTGCTTACTGGTAGGATTCATGAAAACCGATTTTTTTTTTTTTACAATATTTGATAATTTCCTTTAATATTGTCCTTTGATATGGTCATACATTACTTGTTAAAGCTTTGAACTATCCATGTTGAGACACCCAAGAAACATTATTACCTCTTACAAAATGTATTTCAATTTCTTTTCCTGCAAGTAATTGTTATTTTTGTTTATTCTAAATTCCTGTAGTTTGATTTGTAAGATTATTAGCCTTGCCAAACTCTGAGTTATCTCTTATCTGTATTGCTTGTATTACAGACTGGAGACCTTGAAGACGGAGTATGGCAAGCTAGCTGAAGAAGAATCTCTGATTGGTGATGGCGATGACTTTTTTCACTCCTTATATTCAACAGTAGATGGAATTATAAAAGCTATATAAACATAATTCAGTGGATACAAATCAAAGGTCCATTACTAGAAAGCAAGTTAATTTATATTATTTCTGTTTAACAGTAGGAGACATTGTACCTAAGGCTGAAAATGGTTCAGTTGTAACGTCTTATTCTTGGATTTTCATCTTTTATAAATGGCATTATAAATTAACTTCTTAGATAGGTGACCTTCTTTACAAACACACAGCATTCATTTATATTGTGTTCTTTGATGAGCATTTTCTTGGTTGTCCAAGGAATCTTTAAAAGCTGTTGCCAATTTGTTGTTATCCAGTGTCCATAACAGGTGATTTTATGTCTGCACCTTTAAGAAAACTGAAATTTGATTAAAGTAAATTCCTATTGTCAATAGATTGTCGCCCTTTTAATATTGGGATATAATCATTAAATCCGAATCAGACTGAACACAAGAAGAAACCAGTTTAATAATGTTAACGTCATGGAAGATTTCCAAATATAAGATAGATATGCATGTAAAAGCCTGATCAAATGCTCTTTGTTTTATATGTACACATCTATCAAACCCATAAACTGTCATATCTATCTATCTTAGTACCTTCTCCCGGTTTGGAGGTTGATTGCAACTATCATATCATCTGTTGAAAACAAAAAGGGCGTTAACTATGTAGTTAAGAATATAACTTAATGCCCTTTTGGCTCTCACACTGTGAACATGACGGACAAAGAAAGCGGACAAAATATACAGTTCCTCAGGTAGACAAAGGAACATCCCGTCACTGCTATTATGTAAAAATGTGTAGAACAGGTGTCACATGCATATTCACCTTTTTACATAATAGCAGTGAAGGGATGTTCCTTTGTCTACCAGAGGAACTGTATATTTTGTCGGCTTTCTTTGTCCGTCATGTTCATAGTGTCATAAGATAATGCAACATGTGCTTATATTGACAGAAACATCTTGACATAATCTGATAATTTGTTTTCAATTTTACCACACTTGTTTATATTCTCCCCCCTTCTTATTTTTTCTCTTTTGTATTTGCACTCTACGTCACATTAGGATACATCCATGTCATTTATCTTCCAATTGATGGATTTCTTCTCATCCTAACAGATGCCATTTCTCTTTTTGTGTGAAAGTGCAGTGATTTTCCACTGTAGTTGAAATATTTACATTTCTTTTAGTAGGAGAAAAAATAAATTGAGAAATATTTGTCTTAATGTAATGGGACAGCTTGTTTCCTTTTAAAGCTAGGGTCAGTCATTTGAAAAACAGAAACTTTAAAACTAAAACCTCCTCTGCAATGTATTTTATCTCCAATAACAATTTTTCTTGTTTACTTTACCCTTTTGTTTAACTACCAACTGCCTTTTTAATTATTTCTGCTTCATAGAAATTATAATTAATTATTTGTTAGTAAGTACTTATGGGTAGGTGATAATGAAAAGGTTTATTTTTTTCTATATTAATATTAAAAGTTTATATTAAGTGCATATCATTTAAATGTAAATTAGACATGACATTTCTTATTCATGTTTTGAAATTGACATATTTATTTGTTCATCTAGTAATGTGCCTGACATTTCCAAATGATTGAAATATAATGTGTAATAAAAAATAATTTGGAATAAAATTAGAGCATATTCATTTTTACTTTCCTTAATGGGAAGAAAGAAAGAGAGAGGGAGAGAAAGAGGGGGTGGAGTAGAGCAGGGAAGAGATTGAGAAAGGTGGACAGGTGAGGGGTGGAGAA
>BEXV01001539.1:57610-76069 GCA_003118195.1 Hemicentrotus pulcherrimus
GGGGGGGGGGGGGCTGGCATCATCCGGGGAACGCGCCTGACTTTGAGATATTTCACAAAATGCAAGACATTCAAGGCCATCGATGTGGGGAATAGTGCCGGAGAGGTAATATCAGATTCTTTTCTCGTTCTTTTCTCTTGTTCTCTTTAGTTAAATCTTCCTATATTACGCCACCTCACCAGGACATTAACTCATGTCATGCGTAGAGGTATAAAAGCGG
Organism: Hemicentrotus pulcherrimus; assembly: GCA_003118195.1. NCBI lineage: Eukaryota > Metazoa > Echinodermata > Echinoidea > Camarodonta > Strongylocentrotidae > Hemicentrotus > Hemicentrotus pulcherrimus. The sequence continues at coordinate 57,831 of BEXV01001539.1, forward strand.
TGCCTTTTCATAGCTCCGTCACGATGGATGCTCTTCTCATTAAAATCGAAGTTATGATAAATAAATATTATCGCAGATGTCGCGTCCAATCAGTGGCGAAAGCACTGGATGAAATATGGGGCACGGGACCTGTGCCTCCTAATAATACAACATAATAATAAAGAAGATAAGAGGAAGAGGGGATGTGATGAGAAGACGCTACAACTATTCCTACGTACTTAGCTCAGACAATCGTTAATACAGCGATTGCGAAGACTTTCGAAAAATCTGCTCTAGGGTAATTAAATACCCTATGATGGTGTTACCGATTGAAATCGTGTCCGGATTACATAATACGTATACTTGTAATGTTCGAACATTCCACAGGGGAATAAAAAAGGCTATCCAGATTGCGTAAGGTTGATTTGTTGGGGCCTAAATTGTTCGCCACCGTGTTTTTTTTTTATGCATTGCATCCACCGAATAAGACCGGTGCCCCCCCCCCACCAATGGCACCGTTTTCCTTTCAATATCTAGGCCCTCGCCATGCCGTTGAGTCTGATGATGATAACGGACATACTTTTGATCCAGGTAATCTAATTTTCCATGTTCATGATATGATTCATAGAATGTCTTGCTTGTCCTCCCATGCATGTCTAACGTAATTGTGTCTGCCATGTGGTTTATCATATTGTTATGATAGCACATGCAAATTGGTAAATTGCAAAATCTAATTTCATACTACTCTTAAAAAATTAGGTATTTTACGAACTCATAATTCAAGCTGAGGCCAAAGTGTGTTGCTACATCTTATCATTGTGCAGTGAGTTACCTTCGTTTAACAGACATCAGTTAATCCCTTTATAATCAAACGGAGCAAATGGACGCAATTTCTATTTTTCACGTATCACCAAAGAAATTGTAATATCAGTCATTTAAATTGTGCAGAGATAATCTTTAAAATATTGTGTTTATTATTATGTTACTTCTAGGATCAAAGATTAAATGAAAAAAATAAACAAAATTTTGGTATATAAATCAAATATATTATTTGAAAAACCAGTCCAAGAAAATGATTTTCCCTGAAGAAAAAATAAAAACATTGAATCGTAAGGATGTCTTCTTTTATTCATTGAGCAGGAAACCTGCGTATCTATTAGTAACTGGAATAGGGATATATAAGAGAATGGTTTCAAGTAGGTTACACCTGTCTGAGGTTTAACTTGATTTGAATGGTGAGGAAGGGGGTGATCACATTATCCATCTCAACTTCTTATACCCCAGATCGTGATAGATCTCAAGGGTTTGAAGGAGCATTAACCCCCAGCCTTGTACGAGGAAATGCGCTCCCGATACATAATTAGCCATGACAGTCATGTTCTCTACATTCTTCACTAATGTGCCCATCAAATGCTCTCAGACCATGCTCTCACTCGCCACGCTTCCAACATTTTTTCAATTAGTTGTCACATTTTCACCTCACATACTCACATAACGTGCTGCTGAGTTCATCAGGGGAAAAGAAAATCTCTCCTTTTCCACCGAGGCTTAATCGAGAAAAGCAAGAGAAAAAGAAAAGAGAAGCTGTCTTCAATGCTACCCAGATATTAGGCTCGTTTTACGATCTCCATAGGGATGGACATTCTATGTTGTTGAAATTAAGAGACAAATTACGTCTTCTCTTGAAAATGGCCTTCAACCTATATATATATATATATATATATGTGTTTTACTCCCTAAAGCGCTGCTTAATGACATGAAGATGATAAAGCAATGGACATCACAATATAGATCAGGTTACTCCTAATAGCTCTCTAAAATGAAATGGTGTCCTGTGGACTGATTTTAAAATAGGTGGTGTCGTTTAGTTGAATTAGGAGGAGAGGAACAAAAAAAAAACCTGGTGAAAAATGTAATAGTATAGGTTGGTAAACTGACTGGGTGTGATAGAAAGAGAGAGGGAGAGAGAGAGAGGGAGAGAGAGACTAAAAAGGAACTTATACACAAACTGGTTGTTGAACGAATTGGGTAGGAGTGGTAGAAAGAGAGAGAAAGAGAGATAGAGAGAGAGAGAGAGATGAAGAGAAAGAGAGGGGGAGGGAGGAGAGAGAAAGAAAGAGAGAAATAAAAGACAGTCATTTACACAGAGATAAGAAGAAATATGTAAATGAAGAAGCTAAAGGAGAGGAATGTAAGTGTTATAAAGTCAACGAACTTTCTAATAATAAATATGACAATAAATCGTCCGCGAAAAGAGAAAAAAACTAAACGATCCCTAATTACTAAAATATCGTTGGAAAGACATTGACAATACGCCCTCACAAAACAGAAATCAGACAGCTTATTATATCATAAAATCAACGTTTATAGGATTTACCGGTCGTAATGATAATAATCTGGATTTTCATAGCGCTTAATACGAAATACAATCTGTAAACGCGTTTATATGATTACTTTCAGATTCAGATTCAGATACACATTTTGTTTTCCACGTTAAAAACACAAACATTTAGTCTCCACTGGCAGGAGATAACAATGAATAACATACGAACATATAATTGTGCACAAAACAAAACCATCTATTAGATTAACAAACATTCTGACAAAAGTAGTGACCGACGCCATGGAAGAGAAGATAGCAGAGTAAGATGAGAAAAGGAATGAAGGAAGCTGAGCAAGAAAGGATAAGAATGTAGGTGAGACGGAAAGAGGTAATTGGATTCATCCATGCACAATGTACAATATCTCCACTCCTTGTGGAGTATTTATAGCATAATGGTCACCGCATGGACCCTACTACAGATGGACTAATAATGAGAGTCTTTCTTTGATCGCATCATGACCACCGCCACCTGATAATGTGTATGTTGATGAGGACATTCATTTGACGCGACAATGTTGATTATGTAATCACGCATCATCACAGACTAAAGAACCTTTTACATTTCTTCAGATTCTTTTCGCTGGGCCAGGGCACAGAGTGTAGTTTCAGAAAAAGTATCGTGATTTAAGACCAGTTAGAGGAGCAGTGAACCCCAAATTATGACAATTTGTGTGATATTAGATTGATTATTAAAGAAGTGGACACTGGTGGACATACATTTGGACTTACCAAACTTTGAAAAATACATATTATTTACCGTCCTATTATCTTATTTTCCTTGGAAATGGATAGGATAGGTTTTTTAATGAAGTTTAAAATCATTGTGTTACAGCCAAATTTACAGGTTTCTCTTGTAAACTAGTTTTAATATTCTATTGAAATTTCGTATATGTCAATATGCATATGTACTCAAGAACTGCACATGAATTTCCGTGATTTCAAGCCATTCAATTTCATTTGCGCAGGCATTTTGTCGATTCTTCAAGGCACAGTTTGGGGTTTTTATGGCTGACTTGGCGGCGGTCGTGATGAGATCAAAGCCTGGAAGCATGTTCAGAATGTCATTATGATACTTTTGACAGAGTCAGGTGCATGAATGTATTATCGAACCGTTCAGTGTCCATTTGTAGTAGATCCATGGTCACCATGAGGGCATATAGCAATTACTAACACAAAGGCTTTCGTCAGCAAACCAGGTCCCTATTTCTCTCCTGGGTATGGAGTAGTAAATGTATATTAATGCCTTATCAAAAGTAATTTAGGTTTCCTAACGTTGTAGAACATCAAAAGCACCACTGTTTAGAATATTGGCCCATCTTTATCTAACTGCACGAAAAATAAGTTTCCAAGTCCTACATCTTTGGAAGTATTGAAACATTAATTCTTTGAAACAATCTCATGGTGCAGACAAGCAAAATAAACGCACCCCCCCCCCATTACAGATCACCTAGTTTCCTAGCTAAACCAACGATGCAACTCAACGTATTTAACCATTTGAATATTAGAAGGTCATAAATAATGATGAAGGAACTTCAGTGCGAGGCAAACGATGTAAAACATCATTAACTTTATTCAAAAATTGAGCTTCTTTATCTTGCCCGTATCTGCGAGGAGAACGACTTTGAGCACTATCTATCTTATTTGTGCTCTGTTTTCTCCCAGATTCTGGTATGTTATAGCTGAGACCATGATACTTATAAAGATACAGATTTCATTCCATTCGGCAATCAACCGGATGCATCAAGTTTTCAAGAAATCGTCTGATTTTGAGAGTTGAGACATTTCATCTTCTTGGAACGACCTTGCCCAGTGCTCAATCGACCAGATAATAGACACTATTGTTGGTCTTTAGCGCGCTCTTCACTGATTGGTCAAAGTGGTTAATCACGTGAGAGGCGCCACGGTCTATAATAGTCTGTCTGCTGTAATCAATTGATGGTGTTGAATCAGAGGCAATTTCTTTAGCATTGGTTATGCGGTGGTCAGTACTAAATGGTAATGGATTACTGATTAGATTATTTCAGATATTCACGAATTAAATCAATAAGTTATCTTTGGTTAAATATTGGTCGGCGCACAGTTGCTTCAATTTCGTAAATCGTATTTCCGTTTAATGAAATCAAAGTATGATGTTATGTCTTTGTATGTTATGCCGATTTCGTAATACTTTGAGCTTTTCATCGATCCCCGCTGGCGAAATCTAACCCCATGGTGCTCCAAAAATGGATATATGAAGAGCTCTTGCTTGAATTCATCTGGGTACTAGCTGGTTGTTACTTTCCTCACCCCTAGAATATCGGATATCCGGGCTCCATTAAAGTCCTTCAACGTGATTTAGATGATTACGATGTGGCCTAACGTGCGACTCCGTGACATGACTTAAAAACGGCCTTGAATTGTATCGGCAAACAGAACTATAGCATTGATCTCCGTGGCATTTCATTTCAAGGATGTAAGGTGATGTAGAGAGAGGTGTTAAGATGGAACTTTTCTTGATTATACATGCCATGGAAAAGGGATCCTGACTTTTAAATGTAATATGTAGATCGATAGAAAGGAAGGTTTGAAAAGAGGAAAGAACGAACCACCTTTTCACTTCAAGTCGTGTAACAGTACATTGCCCTGTCTGAAAAGAGGCTCACCCGGACGGACGTTGAACGTGTATTACTAAACCTGGAAAGATAGCACTAAGTGGCTTAACTACAGGGAGCACGAGGGCACACGTCTCCCATCGGATGGCTAAGATAGGTAGAGAAAAAGAGAGGGAGCGAGAGAGGGGGAGAGGGAGAGAGAGAGAGAGAGACAGAGCGGGGGATAGGAAGAGAGATAGAGAAACATAAAGAGAGAGATAGAGACAGGGGGAGAGAGAGAGAGAGAGAGAGAGAGAGAGAGAGATAATACAGGAACGTAAGATAGGAAAACACCTTCCTACACCTTTCCTTCCGGCTTCACACCCTACTCGCATACACCCGTACATCTGTAGCCTTGATTATTCGAATTGCAACTACATCGCTTCACCTTTGCTTTTACACAACTAATTTCGTTCTTACCTTCTTGATTAACTTCTTAATTATTTCTCTCATAATTATGTTGCTCAGATTCAAACGAGAATCAACATAAAACAATGTTAACTATATAAGATAATGTAGAAGAAGAAGCAGAAAGGGAAGAAGGGAAAATTATTGGTGCGAATCTTTATCATGAGTTGATGAATACGTTTTGTTACAACTTGGGTAAAGAGTGGCGGTTTCATGAACTATTTCTATCTTTATTTAAATACTTTCAATAACATCCGTGAATTTTCTTCTTCATACCGCTGTCCAGATTCATTTCATCTTTGTTCATGAACTTACCTCTCCCTTTATGTGCCATCTTTGTAAAGGTACCTTCACATCTATTGTCGATGAACAGATTATAATTCAGTGTCAAAATCTATCGTCTGCCATTCCTCATATCAAATTAAATTTAAATGAACAAATTCACATTCCTACAAAGTTAACCGTATTTTATTCAATAGATACAGTTACCAAACTGACAATGTTGTGAAAGGCGTTATTATTCAGTGTTAACGTCGTGTTAAGCTTTTATATAACGCCTACATCATTAACCACCAGAGTGAAAAGCTCTTCTAATAGGATGCCTGTTTATCACGGGCTCGAGTGGATGTTTAATATGTAAGACCATGCTCTGTCTCAGTCATCAATTCACTGAGGTATTACCACTGGGAGAAGGATGCCGTGAATATCACAAGTCCAGAGACGCTTCACTAGGTCAATGAACAGCAGTTTATCTTCAGCTTTGCTTCATCACTTATTCGTCATAATGCGTCTATGTTGAGAGAGAGAGAGAGAGAGAGAGACACACACACACACGAAGATTGAATCACTTGCGTAATGGGACATGCGATCCCCTTTTTGACTTTCCCACAAATCAGAAAAGTGCCCTTCCCGCGATGAAATTTCCATCGCTAGAGGGGCACTCTTGGTATTAGAAAAGTGCCCCTCCTAAGACCCTGAATACTGCTCTGTTCTTCTGTTAACCATCGCATTCGACGAACTATTCTAAAAATCATCTGTTTATTAAACCTTGCCCATATTATAACTGGCAATCTGACATCATGAAGACTTGTAGAGCTCTTATATTATGAATAATATAGGACTCGACCCAAAATATGATAAGATTTATCAAAGCAACCCATTTCATATGATATTTTCCTGTTCGATGTAACGATGAGCGAACTTTCGCACCAGAAAAGGGAACATTTCTCTCAAAAATAACATACAACTTCCCAGCCGTATATATTGAACGCTGTTATAATCTTTCACAAAGTTAAGACATCTATCCTGTCCCTGGCCCAACTTCCCAGCCGTATATTGAACGCTGTTATAATCTTCACAGAATAAAGACATCTATCCTGTCCCCGGCCCATAGAGGTTTCCAATTCATGGAGCTAGATTGCATTTTCTTACCTTTAAAAACACTTCCTCTATCCATGCACAATTTAATAAATGGCGACACGGCTGCTCCAGTCAAACTCAAGAATGCAATCTCAATGCGTTATCCTTCAGGCTACCACATTCATCACACTTTAGGATCTGGGTCAGGCAAACAATTTTCATGTTTCCTTTCCGCATTACATGAACAATTGTGCTTGCCTACACACTTTTTACAATTGAATCTACCCAAGAAATGCGGTGTTGATTACATGGCAAGCCGATATGAATATCCTTTATGATTTTAACATTATATTGTCGTCGTCAAGAAACCCCGGTGATCATTTATCGGCCTGAAATGTCAAATCCCTATAACATAGAATAACAATGGTAAGAGATGACAATATGAAAAATATATTGATAGCCCTTGTCTGGACTTAAGAAATTGTTGTTGAATAACACAGAAATAGTACAAGACTTTAAACGTAATTTGAGCCACATCCAGAAATCACTACTCATCTATTCGCTCGCATTTAAACTAGATTCCAATCGAACTTTAGTGATGGGCATTCAAAACAATGTTTGCTTTTATTCAGTAAATTGAGTCTAGCGATCTTGTGATATTCTCCAGACAATAGATAACATGTTGCCTCATATATATATATATATATATAATATATATGTTGCCTCATATATATATATATGTATATATACTATATAAACGAAATCAAGATTGAACATGTACCGAGTGCATTTTACAGAAATTGCAATAATGGTCACTTATCTGTACGCATGATCAGAAAGTTTGATTTGCATCGTGAAGATGTAAAGGAGAACGCAAACATTATTTTTTCTCAATCAAATTATGTTCAATATTGACGGCTGTCGACAGTCAACCGATCACAAAATTATCAAAATTGTTCGATTGAGTAAAGTGGCATAGCTCAATGGGGCATAATGCACGAGCCCATCCCCCCCCCACACACACACACCCCACTCTCGAGTGCTAAAACAAGAAAAAGAAAGAACAAGAGAGAGAAAAAGGAAAGTGATTGGGTGAAAAGTACGAAATAAGAGTACCCCTCTACCACCTTAATCAATCGCCTTTTAAATCCCCATTTTATTTTCTTGTAGGAGCGATGTCCTCCATCGTACCAGCCCCCCCCCCNCCATTGGGTAGACTTACTCTAAACGCCACTCATTGAAACAATCAAACAAAACATATTGGCCTTCCCTAATGTATTTGTTTTTTTATTATCAGCAAATCATTACCAGTCTCTTGTTATTACTTTTCATATAACACTCAATCCATTCCGCACGCTCTAATTAGGTTACATTGACAAAGACCCACTTTTTGAAGGCAATAGAGACTTCTGTCTAATCAACCATGTAGGCACATTTCTCATCACGTGATCCGTTGTCGACTGCCGAAAATGTCCTTGCACCTGTGATAGAAGTAAATAGGCATAGTTGTCATTACTATTCTTTTGAAATATAACATGTCGAATTGGCATATACCCTTTTAAACTCCTACAGGGAAGAAGTATATATTTGCTCTTACGGCGCTTTAGAAGTATCTTAATGAGACGTTTTTAATTACATATCTCGAACACACTGACCTGTTCAGCAAATTTACTTGGCCTATATCATGTCTTGGCTATTTTTATTTGAGTTAATTTATACGCAACTCAGGGTATATTAAGGGAACCTGATATCCAATCAATCACTATACATTTAGTACTTAATCAATTTTAGAAATATTTTTTCTTGTCATACTTGATATACATGTCATCTGTCTTGTTTGACGATACTCCATACTCAGCGTTCTTAAAAAAAAAATTAAAAAAAGAGAAGGTCGAGTCCAGGCAAAAAGTGAAAAAATATTTGTTAGCTTTTTAATTATTATTTTTTTTTTTATGTTAGCTTGGAAGAGTATCATAGAGGAGTATCCCCAGATAAGGATTGCTCTTCAAATGCCCTCACATTCAAAATATGACTAGTAACGGTTCAAGTTTGTGGCCAGTTTGTGGACCATGCCACTTTTTGTGTGTGGTACCACATACACATTTATGTGTACAGTGCATATTTGGATGATTCCAAGACCTCATATAGTATACACCAGGCAATACTTACCAGATTTGTAGTACACGTCTGTATTAATCCATTGACCCCGACTCTATCGTCCTATATCTACATTACCTTCTTCTTACCAATGAAAGTCATCAGGTCTGAATTATTTTTGTCTGATTACATTTTTGAGTGGTTGGAGTATTTGGATGGAGTTGTCATGGCGTCGGTCTCGAGTGTCTTGAGTCCCACTAGAGACCTCATCAAATCATAATTACTGACGTCATTATGATCAAAATGAATCTTATGAACTATCTTGATAATTATATTCGTGAAAAGAAACAATAAGTTTTCATTTATCCAAGGATCTGTCTTTGTACATACTCGACCTTTGAATATTGTTATGTGCAAGTTGGGTGTTTTTTTTTTTTTAATTGTGAACAATTTAGTTACTTTTACAAGGCCAATTAAATAGGTTCAATTCAATTTACAGAATAGTGGTTTAGAGAAAAATTAGTTTGCAGCCATCTGCCTTATTTGCAGAATTTTGTATAAGGTGAAAAGAACATTCCGTTGTAAATATTGATGATGAAGATGAAAGAAGATTATTATGAAAAATCAATATCCAACAAACTCTATTCTAAGAGAGGTGTACCTAGAAACCCTTTGTGAACTTGTTTATTTTGCATGAAACACTAACAAAAGTATATGCAGAAATGCAGAAAGACCATATTACCATTATTTTACAACAATAAATCAGAATTACCAGAAAATTGAAAAGTACCGATCGAGGATCTCAGTTTCTCCGGACCTGCTATACATCCATATCGATACCCTCGTGAGGGATGGTAATGAGAATCGTCTTTTCAAATATTATTGACTACTTTTACTTTGCTTGAATTACAAACCCGAGAGGGCAAAACCAATATTTCATTTTGTGCATTGATCTCAAAAATTTGTATTTTGTTTTGCATCGATTTCACAAAAAGGTAATTTCGTATGCATTGATTTCAAGTAAAGGGTCCTGTAAGTGAATAAATAGAGATGATACTATGAATGATTTGCTGGGTGTTGTTACATATTCTTCTATGATATTCATAAGCCTGTGTATCGAGCCTTTAATTATCTCACCATTAACGTCTGATTACTGGATAGTCTCATTTTTTAATAATTGAACTTGCTTTGCCGGTTTTATTTCTGAATTTATATATAAATATGCAAAACATGTATCATTTACAAAGGGTGATCACAATTTCGAGTAGGCAACTGTGAAGCCTAGCATGGTATTCCACTCCTTAATTCATGTAGCTTGGTCTGGATATTTATTCATCTTAGTTGAAATCCTATATTTTAAATTTGATCTGCCAATTTGCGGGCATCACATCTCATATGTAGCAAGCATGTCTTGATTGACGTGGCGAGAGTCGACTTAGGAGTCCGCCGACGCACACTAACGACTGCGATGACGGCAATCCTTAGTTTATGCATCCACTAAGTATCGAATTACATATCACTGTATAGTAATAAGAGATGTCGCCAGATCTCTCTCGGACCATGTATTTCATTAAAGTAGATTATGTATATACCTTATGTAAGATTTCCGACACAGATGTTATCTACTTTGTCACGATAACAAATATTGGCCTCAGATAGTGTTTATACATGTTCGTGCATGCTTTCATATTTGTTGAAAACCACTGATTTATGAGAAGAAGCTCTGCAACACTGACTGGCATCCCTGGGCACTATAGTCGGAGGTATTTCTTATTTCCTCTCTACATTTCTGTACTCTTTGCCAGGGATTTGAAATTAAGATATAAGCTACTAAAAAGATAACTCTTTAATCACTGAGACGTGCTGCCTACCTGTATATCCTTTAGCTTCGCTATTTCACAGTAACGTGATTACTAGGCTTGGCTTTAATCTCTTTGATGCATGTTTAGCACAAAATTAAAATGTCGACTTATCTGACACGTATTCCTTTCCCCAAAATTGACCAAAATTAAGAGGAAATATTACACGCTCCCAGACATTAGATTTGATTCTGGGAAAATTAAAGCAGAAGAGTAAAAAATAATGACATTCTTTAAAATAGGGCCTTACGGTATAAGAGGCAAATAGTTTTCACATAGAGACAGTAATACCGAATTTTATAGAAGAAACAAATTATGTATTCAAGTTTTATTTAAAATAGAGGGTACGCCCTCTAAAACGACATAACAAGTTTGTGATAAACAAAATTACAAGGAATACATACAAATATAACATTCATCAAAACAAACATATATAACATAAGAAAAATACCGGTAGAGGGAAATAAGAACGAAGATTTTACCGCAATAAATGCTTTACCAATTGGCATCCGCGCTTAAATATTTGAATTGATTTTGGTTGATTAAATTGAGGGAGGAAGTAAAATAGGGTGCTTGCTTTATATGGGAATGATCTTTTTTTTTAATTCGGTTTTTGGGTATGGGATGTCAAGAAGAGAATTTAATGAATAGCGGGTACAGTAGTTGAAGGTGCAATAATAATTGATAAGTGATTTTAAGTGAGTTGAGGCCATGACATTTATAATTCTTAAAGCTAACAAACAGTAGTGATATTTTAATCTTTGTACGACCGATTGCCAATTTAAAGTCAAAAGAAAACAAATTACTGAATTAGGGATCAACGTTAGTTTCCATTGTGTATTGGCATATTATTTATTTTCTTGTATGAGCTGTGAACTATGTGTCGGCTGTCCATGAGAGCAGAACCATTAATCATGTCAGATACAAATTGGACAAAAAATATTTGTTTTCTTCTTTCAACGTTGAGTTGGATGTGCTATTTAGCTATGACAGAGAATTCGTTCAAAAGCTTACCCTTTACGTGGAAATTAAATCTCACTTCGAACCGTTCGTAAAAGCACATTTGACTTAAGATGACATTTAAAAGGTAAACATCTCTGTAGAAGCGCTTACCTTATGTTCTTCCTAGGAAGGAAATTGTAACCTCATATTTATTTATATGTGGAGATGAGCGCTATCTTGGGAAACTTAATTTACTCGGGACTCATTCATGAAAGTCACTGCAGGGCAGGATATTGGGCTATAATCAGTGGTTTGGATATGCGGCGATTGGCATGAATGTGGTGTGCGTAACTGCGTGCGTGAGTGTGGAGTCTGAGTGTGAGTGAGGAGGGTGCGTTGATAAAACCCAATCCTTCTTAAAGACATCCTTTTACAATGTTAAATCTGAGATGCATGGCCCTACGTGTTATCAGTGTCTGTGATATGGTGTAATATTGAAGTCCTAAACAAGTGATCATGAAGTGCACCTAAAAAGTAAAATTCTTTGAGTGACCGATTTAAATATAATCATTTTCACCAACAGACTGTAGTCTTTAAGAAAGCCATTTTTTCTCGATTTCCAATCATAAATATCTTGATAATCAGACATGCGATCGGCTGGAAGGAGTCTTTGGAATCTTAACTGACCTAACGGTGTATAATGACGATTGCAGCATGAGCTATAACATCCAGGGTTTTGTTTCAGGATCTGAGGCAATGTTACCGAGTCACTTAAGTCACTTGATGAGTTCTGACAACATGGCATCTCCCCCACCCCACATCACCACACTCCCTCGTGAAGAACATGCATTTATTGGCTCTGTTCAGTTTTAGCAGGGACTAGCTATAGCAAGTCCCTGGTTTAAAGGAAAGGTGCTCTCTCTCTCTCTCTCTCTCCCTCTCTCTTATTAAGGAGCAACACCGACACCAGAATAACCTGTTTAACGCAAAATCAGTTAAATCAGAGAAACATAATAAAGGGATCGTTTAACAAGTTAAATCTGAGATACATGGCCCTGTGTCTGTGATATGGTGTAATATTGAAGCCCCGAAAAATTGCGCTTTAAAATGATCAAGAAGTGCCTAAAGAAAGTAAACAAATTTGACTGACCGGTATTACCATACTCGTTTTACCAAGTAGACTGTAGTGTCATGAAAACCGTTTGGCAAACGGTTTTCAAAAATATCTTGATATCTTGAGACAGGCGGTCGGCTTGTAAAAGTCATGGGGTTCCCGACTGACCTAAAGGTTTATAATTATCATTGCAGCATGAGCTAAATCCAGAATTTTGTTTCAGAATCTGAGACAAAGATACCGGATCCCTTAACCCTTTTCAAGACCGATCGCCGCGAAAATTTGCATACATGTCAAGTGAAGTGTAAAGAATACTATGGTAAAGCAATTATAAACACTCTAAACTAAACTGTAAGAATAAGGAATTCCATAGAGTACTCCTTTCTATCAACCGGAGTTGTTAGCAGATGTCAAAATAAATATGTATCATGAATAGGTCTAATATACGTCTCTGCAAGATATTCCCCGAATTACTTGATAAATAGAGAAGTTCTCATAATAATTTTGATTTTGATTCATTTCAAAGACCAGCACCACCCGTAACTTTCGCGTTTCACAATGCAACCATGACAAATCAGTTTTTTCCTCAATATAAACGGACTGTTGAGATAACTAATTGTTTAGAAGTTCATAATTGAAACTCAATATTCTTATTGAAATCGCATTGGAATTAGGAGCTTACTTAATGAGATTGAAAACTATTTTACGGGACCTGCTTTACGCTAAGGCTTTAATAGGAGGTTTGTGAGAGGTGGAGTGGGTAAGATTTCTTTAAGATTCCCTTTTCTTATTTGCTTTTCGAGACGATGTGTTAATGATTTCTTTTATGGATGGAGGAAAAAACAGCCTTGAGGCAAGAGAGTGTTTATTGGAAAGAAACATTATTCTGCAATTTCCTCGATTTATTCACTGACCTTTCCGAGAGCAAGAGGTATACCGCGTGCGCAACAAAACTGGTTTCACATTCCCGCCTCGAATTGGGTACCAGCAAAAGAGCGTAATGGTTAACAAAAATAGAGCATTTGAAACTACGTTAGCACTCTTTTTGTATTACTAATGCGAATAAGGAAAACAGTCTGTGGAACTGAATATGGTAATATTGGATTTGATCGAACCACCGGTGAATTATTTTGTGGAGCGTTGGGTGTTTTAGAGATTGTTATCACTTTCATGAGATTAGAAAGGACGTTTGTAATTGAAGAGACGAGTGAGTTCCATTGTAACAAGAATCTTAAATGATAACATTGTCGATCAGAAATAGTCCCATTTTGGCATTATTGCATATTGTTTAAATTGCCTAATTTACACATTATTAAAGACGTATTTATGACAATTGACTCCTTCCAATGAATAAACACACACACACTCATAGTAACACACATTTATTATAATAGACAACTCAATCAAACCGATTAACCTTTTAATTGAATATTAAAAACTTACTTGTTCAATTGCTTATATGTATCTGCAGTTTATTTATCATTTGTTGAATTCAAAACCCGAAATTTGAGTGGTTTCGTTTTTGTTAATTTGTTACAGCAAAATATTTTGTTTTAAAGGCAGACTTTACTACTTCAGCCAGAAGGGATTAGACCTCCCAGCGAGCCATCGAGGTAACTGTGACAGGTGGCTATCTCATTAACTAAGCTCTCATATAACTTAAGAAAAAGAAGATCATGGGGGACCAACACTCACCGATTGGGGAAGTTTTCTATGTAGAGGGAGCAAGTAGCTAGAAGTAGGACAGTGTGCCTTTAATTCGAAGATTTTTCCGCAATTTGACGTATCCAGTTTAGATGTTTTGACTGAGAGTTATTGCTAATGATGCATTTGGGTAAAATAATATTCAAGATTAATATCTCCATGCTCCACCATCACAATGCTGAACGAATAAGATTACTGATCACGACATTGAATTAAATAATGAAAAATAGTCCCATCGGCCCTATACATTTACTCTAATTAAAAAATTAAAAAAAAAAAACCCGATACAAAATGTCTGAATCTTTGAAATCGTATTGGTAAAACGATCATTGGAGACCCTGTTGAATGGCTTTGATAATGGTTCAAAGAAAGAGTCATGATACCGGAATGGATGCTGTGCATGGCGACCAATTAGGATTACATTGGTTTGACAGATAAATCAAGGGAAACGTACATAATTTTCAGACCTTTTTAATTCTCAGCTGAGAATCAAATTGATTATTCATGTATGTATAACAATCCATTATTTTTTTAAAGAGAATGATACAGATTAATACTTGCAATTAGACTGAATGTGGAAAAAAATGTTCATAGGAGCGTTTGTAAATAGCTGACGATGTATTGGGAATTCACTTGTTCAACTTGTTCTTCTTAGATAATAAATTGTAGCATTGTGTGTTCCTTTATTCTCCAGCTGACTGAGCTTTTTATTGTTAATTATATTATGACGCGCTCAGGGTGCGCCAATTCACCAAGCCCCTGTGGCTTTTATCATGCACCTTTTCACATCCTATACTTTTAGTAGATTTACTCATGTCTTCTTTTTCTCTTTTTTTTCTATATATTAACTGCAATGTATTGTTTATTGCCTATGTTGTATAACAATGTATAATGTCATATTGACTGTGTTTGGAATCAAATAAAGTTCAATTTATAATTCAATCTATATCATGTGTTTTGGCATTAAAAAAAAAAGACAAATATAAGTCAATTGTGAAAACTTCAGATTTAAATCAACACTATTCATGATATAAGACGAAATTTAGAGCACCCCTTAAGTAATGTAACAAAACAAAAATGTTGTTCTTCTTTCGATGATAACTCCATCTTTAAATTGTTAACTGCGACTTAAGTACCGATTGGTAATTGGTACTTAAGTCGCAGTAAACAATTCTCTTTAAAAAAAAATAAACGGCATTATCTGTTTGCCTACCAACTTTATTTTTTTAGAATTTTAGAGAACATTTTGCATATTATTTCCGTCGGGATGGTGTTGTCAACACATCTTTTAAAAAGCAAATCGACCTTTATAATTAATTTCTTCATTGTTGTGACTTAATCCAGTCAGAACATGGTTCATAACCATTCGTGTGAAAATAAGACATTCAAATATTCATTCATAGACATATACTTCAGAAAAATTGATATCATCCGATTTATATGTTACTCAATGGGCCAAAAGTCATCAACCTAACCATGGTAATGCATTTGACAAAATATTTAATGTTAAATGGAAACTTAGGAAACAATAAACTGACTTTAAAACTCGTTTAAATTCACTCATCATTCCCTGAGCTTGAACTAGGAACTAATTTGAGAAAGCCCAATCAAAACGATCATTCGAAAACAGGCTCTTCTTCTATCTAGTCATGGGTTTACGATGTCTTTGTTGTTGTTGGCGCACATCGTCCTGAGTTGATATAAGATGGTCCTCGTCGACCCGTGGTTCGTTCAGTCAGGCAGGCCACTCGTAGAAGTTGACACATCGAATCGTAGGTCTGGCCGTCGCTCCCACACACAGGCGAGGCTACGAGCAGGGGGTAGCATACATAACACACTTTATTGCGCGTCGTCATCGGCAAGTTTGGTGTGTTGGTGGTAGAGGGTGGATGCGTGAAGGGCGTGTGCCTAGAAAATGTGTGCATGGTAGGCTCTGTGGTCACTCGTTTGGTACCCGTTGTACGAGTGGGTCGGACACCCTCGTCGTTATCTATTGCCTTGACACTGGTTGCTACCATGGAGCATTTTCCCCAGCGGAAGAACTGGAGATCTGTTCCCTTGAGTTTACTTTTCATCATACAGGCGGTTCGTTGAAGATCGCAGAAGGATAAATAAGTTTTCCCATCACTACCACAGACAGGTCGCAATATAGGTAGGCGGCACGTCTGACATTTTGGAACTGACATGGAAAGATAAAGGACACATCAATCAACACTTTAGCAATATCAAATAAACTCTTTTACTTTCCCTTTATTGCGATGATATTTCATTACATGAGGTAGCAGAAAGAGCCTGTAAAGTTTGCCATGATATTGCTTTTTATCAATATCTGAAAATAAAATGTCTGAGATTTATCTAAGCTGTTAAAGTATTATATTTTGATATTACCTTGATATGACAGCATGCAGATTATTTTCTTCTTTGGTATGTCCGTATAAAAAGTACCCCAACCTGATCACATTAATGTTCATCATAACATCGCAACGAGATGAAAATAAGACGAACCTAGCTTTTTTCAAACACGGCTGCTACATTGTCAGCAATCAAAATGTAGTTGAATAGCGCTCAAAAACTTCAATCGCGATGAAAGAAATCATGTATCAAGGTAAGACTTGGGGATAAAAATGTATACAAATGATATCAAAATAAAGAGATTACATGAAATATCAATATCAATAAGTGGGGCTCATAATAAAACAGAATGCAAGCTGAGAGATGAACCACAATCATGTTCCCGCATTATTTGTATTTTCCAGCAAATGCTGGTCAACGCTTTTTCTTGAAAACAAGTTTTTTTAAAACTGTTTTGATGGAAATTCTACTCTTGTCTAAACATTAACTGGCTTGGAAGTTATCATTATAATTCTTCCGTACTATTGCTTAGAAATAGAAGTAACTGGTGGTGGTGGTTATTTTACCTGACTGCTAAGAAAGCATAAATGCTTCGAGTAAGCAACCAGACGGCTTTAGGTCCTCTCCGAGGGACCTGGTAATGAGGATTAATGCCTTACCACAGGGCACTACCGCATCGCCTTGGTTTCGAACCCGGGGCACCGGTTTACGAGACCACTGGGTCTACCGACTGAGCTAACGCGCCTCCTCATCTTAATTGTAAAGGTTTTTTCTAAAGTGAATCAAGTACTTCTGCTTCCTTTAGTTTGATAGAACTCCTAGAATGATGGCATTGTCCTTTTTTACTTCAAGTATACCTATCCTGTCAATCTCTTCTGTCACAAACGAACTTATTTAAATCCCAAGTCTTCTATCAAGATAATTATCACCATGGAACTGTGCAAGATACATTGACAGTCTTTATACTATTTAAAGAATTAGGTCTATGAATTGAGAGCCGTTCTCCCCTCTAGGAGTTTGATAATAGCTTTACTGCTTCCTTTACTCACGATACAAAGTCATTTCGTATTCTAATTAAGTCGAATTCTCATGCACTTGTGGTATTGGTTACGAGAATAACAATAAATTTGATCGCCTGGCGAGTTTTTTGTTGGTGGCAAACGTCAACATCTTTGCTCACTTTACCCACTTTCAAGGGACAAGAAGAGTCTCGCAATTCACATGTTTGTCACTTTTGTCTTTTTTTGAGCTATTCTCCTTTTAATAGAATCAATTGAAAGACACTTTTGTCTTTTTCGCATGTCTTTGTATATGTCTCTCCATTTTAAATATATTTTGTTATATTCACATATATCTAACTTCTAGACACCATCCATCTCTCTTCCGCTGTCACTCATTATCTCTCTCTCTCT
>BEXV01001540.1:0-14875 GCA_003118195.1 Hemicentrotus pulcherrimus
CCTTGATTATATCATATATGGCAAATATGTTTGTAAGCAGCACATCTACTTTATACTTGTTATAAATGCCAAACTCCTGGCTAATTACACTTTAGTTTCTTTTGCTGAACTTCATGATAGACCTACAAATGTAGTACATGTACGTTAACAGATTTTATGTGGACTTGATATCTTCAAAGAATATGAATACAAAGCCATCGTGTACACATGTAATAGATAGAGGGAAGTGACCAAATAAAAGTATTATAATCATAAAGCAAAATGATATACACACATATGGCATAGCTATGTGTATCTTAGCTGGATTTATGATGTAGACCTGGGGCCACATCCCTGCTATGGGGATGCCTGTCATTCTGGGAATACCTCAATCCTCATTTTAGATGATGCTCGATGATGGATCTATCCAACAGTGAACATCTTCAGTAGTCTTCTATTCATGTAGCTTGAACCTGTTCTTGCTTTACATTGGACTTTTAACTGTCCCATCAGAGAGATCTCTTATATTTGGACTCTGCATATATACATGTACAATGTACAATGTTTAGGGTCATTTACACTATCAGCTTTTCAAACATTTTGGAGTTTTCTAGGCAGGTACCAATAAACTTGACAAAAAAACCCAAATTAAAAAAAATAACATCTCTGAGTGTGTTTAATAAAAAAAAGTCTGCTGGGTAAATGCTCGCTCTCAAAATACATGAATTATTCCATTTTTTGCTCACATGTCTCTCCTCTCTTCTGCGCTATCATGTGCAAAGCAGCGATAAGTCGCGAATGCGCACAACTGAACAAAAAACGAAAATGTAATTGACAGCACTGATTGTTTTTTGTGGGTTTTTCCAATACTGTAAATGGTAGTATTAGTAGTAAAGAAAACCAATTGATGGTTTTTCTAATTGGTTTCTACATGTACACTATGCAGATTAAACAAGCATTCTGAATAAAAAAAGAGCTTGTCTTTCTTGTTGAAATTATTTTTTGGCACATTCAATCAGTAATCCTAGCAGTGTGGGCTTTTCAAAAGGACTCTCCATTTTATATTTGTGATTTATGTTCACATTCAGTGATTTTTATTGTAGTTTTCTGAAAGAATGTACATGACATGTGTTTAAATAGATTTCCATGGTCTGCAACAAGTTCAGTTCATTGAATCCTTGTCTTCCGTTGGTTCATGTACAGTGTGATTATTTTAATAGTGTACATACATGTAGGGTACATGTACATGTACATGTATGCTCCTTTAGCATATCAATGAACAATAAACAGATTTATAATAATAATAGTAATAAAAATAATGAAAAGGTGGGAAACCAGGGGGTTTCATGTAGTGCCAAGGAAACTGAATCACCATGTAATATTGTACATACATTTGTTTCCAGTGTGAAGGTGTATACTAGGATTATACCGTAGTTCAATGTGAACTAAGAAGACAAGGCATGCACACCTACATGTACTATTCTGTGCCAGATGTACTGGGCACACACCGGATTATTAACAAAGTGGGATATTGATCTTTTCAATGTCAATGATACCAGTAAAAATATGTGTAGTGAGTGAGTGAGTGAGTGTGATTTATGGAAATTTAAATAGTACATCACTACAATGTACATGCCATATGAAAAGAGATTTATCCTGAGAAAGATCTGTATCTGTGGCAGAGCTCTGTGAGAAAGAAGATATTACTTATAAAGTTAAAGGGATTATTGATCACTAGTATACCAATTTAACTTACCAGTCCACTTTTGCCAAATCTTGTAATGTGAAGAGTACTAGTTTTGAGGAAAACTATTGATCATGATATCCTAAAGGGATATACATACGAACACAGTATAGACTCAATGTAATTTGGCTTGAATGGGCTAACTTTTATTTTTTTTTATTTTTTTTTAAATGTGGAAGTCTGTGTACATATCATGTAAATGTAGTTCATGCATAAAAATACCTACATGTACAGTGTACATGTACATGTATACTCTATTGCAGATTTTTTTCAAAAAGAATTACCGTAAATATCTGTGTATAAAACGCACCTGTGTATAAGACGCACCCCGACTTTAAAGATTTAAAAAAAAAAATTAAAAAAATCCGTTGGCAGGATCGAACCTGTTGTAGATTACCATTCATAGCCAGCGCCTAAGACCGCGCGGCTATCGAGCACCGATGCCAAACCAGGAAGTTTCTAGGAGTGTATACATTGGAATGGATTCAAATGGCGACTTCGCATGCTGGATACAGCCTTTTCGTTTACTTTTGCAATGTATTGGCACAAATTACTTCATTTAGATCTAAATCTGTACCATATTGCCAAAAAGTAAAGAAGGGACATGAAAGATTGTTTCTTACGAAGCTAGCTGCTGCGCAGGTTGCCCCCGTGTATTGAGCTGCATGANACGGGAGAGCTTCGGCCGGCAAAGTGCTTTGCGAAGGGCATAATTTATCGAGACTAAAAAAAAAAATCAAAATCAAAATCTCTTCCCTTCAAATTAGAAACGTAGTTTTACTTCATATAGTAGATTCTAATATGAAATTCATGTTGATACAGAGATTTTTGAAAACCAATAACAAGTTGCATTTTGAGGACTCAAAATATTCTGTACCTGTGTATACGACGCACCCCGACTTTAGAATTTTCCCAACGGTAAAAAAAGTGTGTCTTATACACGGAGATTTACGGTAAGCATTTTTTTTATTACAACACCTAAACAAAAAACATGTTGTACTGCCCTTCAGGTGCGAAGACATGGGTCGATAGGTCATAATTTTTTATTTTTATTTTTTTTAATTTTTTAAACTTTCTCTTTGGGCTGATATTTCTCAGTCTTGAATGCTTTTGATACATTTTTTCTCTAAAAAAAAAACGGTAAAAAAAAAAAAACTTTTTGAAAAGCTGACCGTCGATTTAAAAAAATTGGGGTCGGTTGCAAAGGGCAATACAACATCTTTTTGTTAGGCCCTAATGTACATGTACTTGCATACAATATGCATTTATCACAAGGCTACCAAGAATGAGTCTCGATTGATGAAGATCAGAGTTTGATCAGTCAGATCACTCTTTAATGATATGAATTAATACAAGAATGCAAGTGAACAGTAGTTTGTTTAGTAAAGGAAGTATGGCCTATTAAGAGAAAAATAGGTCATTCATGGCTCATATCCGGGATGCAAATGAAAGCCATGTTAACAACTGTCTGGACATTCATCTAATAATAACAAAATATAAAAGTACATGCGTTGTCCCAAGCATTTAAAATCCTGTTTCTAATTGTTGAAAACAGAAATATGGTATCATACTTTTAGAGTAATTATTTTGTGAAATACTATAAGGCCAGGAATCTCTTGATATACAATGAGATTGGACTTTCCTTGTACATGTACATGTACATGTACATGTACATGTTTGCTTTACTGCCAATGCCATGTTTCACCTCTGCTATATATGTTTAGTACAACACAATTATAGAGCCCTTGATAAAAATGTAGTACTATTACACCTATTATATCATGTGATAACAACCACAAAGTGTGTATGTATGGACAGTCTAGACCCTGTGGCTGTATTACATTTATACAATGAGTTTTCGTGAAATGACTTGATGTCGAGTTCAAAGTTCAATGTTTTATTTGTTTCTCTCATTTCAGATCAGCCCTAGAAGAGTCAGAGGCAGATATCTCAGATCTTGAGCATAAACTTGAGAAGGTAAAGAAAAGTCATTTCATTTCCCTGAGATCTGGTATCATTTTTAGCTTCATACAGAGGATCAATGAATATTGACACTCTTCATTTTTGTTTAAATAACAATTTTTTTAATGAAAAGGTTTTCTCTTCTTAAATGATGTGCATTTCTACATGTATGGATTGTACTGGTGCTAAATGAGGAATTTTGAGTCACTTTGTTTTATCGCCATGTACTGTACATGTACATACAATACAAGCATAGAGTATTAAAGCTATATGTGTTGTGTGGTGTTGCCAAGATGTAAAATCCACTTATAGTGTACTTTCATAAATAGGCAAAAGGGACAAGATGCAGCACTGGTGACCTTATAGGATAAAGGTATAGGGTACGTGCTTTCTGTACTGCTCACAAAGTATGTGTATTGGGTACAATCTCATTCAATAAGAAATACAAATCTATATATTTTGGAAAAGTAATAAGTTATAACAGTCATTCATGAAGCAGAATTTCTGTTATGTGACATTCTCAATGTGCTGGAAAATGTTCACCAAACTTGTTATAAGGTAGTTGATATTATGAAAGGCCTTTAGAGTCAGTACAGAGCATCCTCTTCAAGCCTGTAGCATGCTGAACAGTTGCAAATTAATCCCAAGCCACCTGTCCCAGGGTATTGTGTAAAATCTTTGTATTTCCTATTTGTGATTGTCTATACTTTCTTCATTTTTTTAATTTATAGCTTGTGAAGTTGTGCAATATTATGGTAGAAGCAGGGAAGGCTTACAACAATGCCTTTGGGTAAGTTTAGCACTTATCTTGAGTTTTCATAATTGATTTAACAAAATTACAAGGATAATTGGCAAATCCTTATTTATAACCTGTTTTGCAATTTGTTGTGTGTTAAAATCTTAATTTTCTATATTAACATGTGTTGATAAAATGTATATACTTGTTTGTGTAATGAAGGGCCTCAACGAAAACCAGTATTTATTTGCTGATTGGGCTACCATTATTTATAAAGATGTGGAATAAATAAATATTAAACAAAATAATAATATAGCCAGGAAATCAAGTTGCATGTTCATGTAAGGTGTACATGTATGTGCAAAAATTTTGCTTTACAATAAAATTGATGTCCATCCAGTTATTATTTTTGTCCCTATTTACATGTACATGTATACTGCATGATGAATAATATCCCAATGAATAACTTGTCTGATACATTTTCCATAGACTTTGGCCCCATATTATAATAGGTCAACAGGGCTCTATACAATACTTACAGGTGCCAATCTTCACTCAAAATGAAATACATTTACAAAAACTTCCATTAATCAGAAATTATGAAGTAAATGTAAATTGCTTCAAAAAATGTGGTTCACAATGCTGTATAATAACACACAGATAAGGAAGTACACTGTACATGTATTTAAAGGCAGTAGTTGCCTACATGTACAGCTATGTTTTTACCTCTCAAATGATTACCTTTCGCATTTCCTGTTTTACAACTACAGTGTACAGTGTACATAACATGTACAGTATATGGGCTAATTTTTAATTGTACCATGGAGCTATATTTTGTAAGCACATTGTTGTTGTTGTGTTTTTGTTTTCATTTATTTTTATGGTTATTATAATTTGTTTCAACCTTTGTTTTAGAATGTAGTTTTTATTCAAAGATTATGGTCTTCCAGCATTGATAGAGTGTTCATTACAGTTCATTGCTCCTGCATGTAACATAATGGAGGTAAAATGTTCAATTCCGTTAAGAATGTTAGAAAAGAGCAGTGTTTAAAGTCAGTAGTCTGTTCTACATGTATTACCACCACTAATGGTATTGTGCAAGGTGACAAACTGAGTCTATATCAATTTTTGTGAATGAATTATCAGATTGTTCTAAAACTTGGCAAACAAATCAGCACATACATGTATATCCATTTCTTCATTTTGCCTGGGTATCAATGCAACAGCTAAAACAAAATTAGTAAAGTTTGAGAAGATCAAAATGAGACAAGTAGCTAATGTAGGGAAGATCTGCCAACCAGTACGATTTAGTCGTATTTCGTACGATTTTTAGAAGCAAATACAAGAGTACGATTTTCCTGAATATAATACAATCTTCAAATGGCAAAATGCGCACTCTGTCCTGTAAAGTATCCTACAAGCATCTCACATCAGCAATTTGAGGATGATCATTGGTTCATCAAACACAACAGTCGTGATAAAATCATGCATATTCAACCAATGATCCATAAAAAAAAAATCTTATGCGTAACAGTCCGTGTTTATTTTTTAGAATACACCTTTTGTCAGTAAAATAATACAGTTTTTGAACTCCAGAGGCTGGCAGGTCTGGTAGATTTTTAAAGAAATAAAAACCACTGCAAGACCTCTTTAAATAAGGCAACTAAAGGTCTAAAAACTTACAAAACACTGCAAAAATTATCATTATTGAATTGTTTGGTGCTTAAAAATGTTGTTGATATAGAAGGAAATAAATGTATAGCCTTTCAGAAAATCCAAGAAACTTAAAGTTTACCAAATCAAATAACACTTTTATTGAACTCTGACTGAAAATCCATCAACACAACTTTTGGGTGGTATTGGTTGCAAAAAACTTACCACTGATGGTAACTTTGCCATCAATGCATGTACAGTACCATGGAAACCTTGATTTTGATTGGCTGTTGAGCCCTGTTACCATGATGGTAGTTGTCATTGATGACAAAGTTTAACCATCAATGTTAAGATTTATGTAACTGGCCCTGGTGACATAAAAATGTATAATGTATAACGTTAGTTTTAAAAGTGTACCTCATTTTCTCCTGTATTCTGCAGATCTTTTATTACAGGTACTAATGAGATTATGAAGTACTTCAGAGGAGATGATTTAGTCCAGGTGAGAACTGTGACAAATTATGTCATTCGTAAAACATAAACGTTATGTCCAAACAAATAAGAATAAAAAACATAAAATAAAAAATAAGGTATAAAGGATTCATGAATGACAGAGCATTTAGGAGGTGGGGTAGGGGTAATATTAACACAATTTTATTTTTTCTTCAAGTGAGACTCGGCATCAGTGTTACTTTAATTGTCTGGTTTAGCTAGCCTCAGGCCATCTGCATAATTATGAAGTTAAATTTTGCATCCACACAAACTTTGTAAACGATGTCAGGGGCATGGAGACCCTTTTTATAAAGCTATCATTTGGGTATGCTTTATCCACATATTAAAAGGAAGCAAAGTCAAATAGATTTTTTTAGGTTAGACTACATGTAGAACCAAAAATTGTCATTAACTTGAATCTTGTCACATCATAAACAATATATTGATATTCAGCTTAAATCAATATGGACTTTGATCAAAATGGCCATTTGAACCCAGTTTCCTTTTGTATTTGGATTGCGTGGGTTACAGACAATTAGAAATTAAGCCTATGTGCCAATGAAATGCCCATGATTAATGACATTTTTTGTCATTTTGAAGGATGACTGATTTACACAGTGTAATATTGAATATTTAATGCCTAAACATTTGTAAAATGTTTTTATTTAATGCCTTTTCTTTGTTTACTTACTGAACTTTCATCAAAGAAAAATCTAGGGAAAACAAATCTAGACAATGCTTCTATGATATTAAATGTAGTTCATGTTAATTTGGTTGGAATATGTTATTCAACGTTGACTGTAACAATTAGTGATGTTTTGATGTTTTGTATAAAGAAGATGTTGATTTATCTCTTTCAGAACTACCTCCTGAAATTCATGGGTGCCATGAATGAAACCAGAAACTATCAAGCGGTAAGTTTTCACTCTGCTTTGACCAACTGTCATTCAGTCATGAACATGTACATGTACATGTACAAGCATAAACAATGGGTTGTTCTGGGGGGCGTTTCACAAAGATCGTAAGTTCAACTTAACTCTAAGTTGGACTTAAATTATGGAGAGCCATTTGTAGTCTTAAAATAAAATATATTCAAAAGTGAAAATTCAAGTATTGTAGACTTTTTATAAATTCCACATCAAGAACATTAAATTTCCTTGATAATAGAAAATATGAATGAATTTTATCAACATTATGCCTTTTAAAATAACTTTTACAAAATATTTTCATAGATGCTAATGGCTTTCCATAAATGTTAAGTCAAACTTACAGATAAGTTCAATTTAGGATCTTTGTGAAACACCCCCCTGGTGGGACAACAAAATCATTTTGAACACAGAACAATAGTTTGATTGCCCTAGGTTGTATTGCTGACTTTTTATGCCACATTGTTGTTATAATTATTATTATTATTATTTAAATAATTGAATCAGTTTATTAAAGGGGCATGTTCCACGTATTCCAGAGGGCGATCAAAATACGTACCCGCTGGCGGACGGTGCTAGCTGCCTATTGACACCAATAGAATACGGCCCTTACGCAGATGGCATGTTTCGAATACCCGCACAATGCCGATTATCGCATACATGTGCCGAAGTAATAACAATCGCAGTTCTGCATTAAAATTCAGCTGCTGTTTCCACCCACTTTCGTGACGTCACTATCGGCAGCAATCAGCTAGCTTAGTGAAGGCAGGCCAGGCCGCGCGTTCTTTGACTGACAGCTGTACGCAAATTAGAAGTCGATCGTCGGAACCAAGATGGCGATGATTAGAGCAGCGATTACTACCCTGGCGGGAACGTGCCCCTTTAAGATATAATCATCAAACGCACAGTGCAAGAGCTGAACTTATTCAATTTACAAAATAAGATATACATGTATACAGAATACATACAAATTAAAGGTAATGCAAAGTTTTGGGAAATTTAAAAAGTTGTTTGATAGGATTCTTTAAAATATTGATATATTTGGATGCACCTGTGGATGTATTATAAGCAGTAAAAAATTTAGCCCCTAAAAAACTTCTGCTTTTGAGAAATTTGATGATCAAAAAAGTACCAATTATCAATAACTATTGCAAAATAACATTGATCATACACAATTACACTGAATAAATCTTCAAATATTACAATTAACATTTTAAAAGATTGATTTCGTGTCATCAGAAGTAAGAATAAAAGATGAAAAGAGGGTAGGAGAGAGAAAAGGGGAGTGGGTAGATATGGAGAACAGGGAGAGAGAGGAATGGAGAGAAAAGAGGAGAACATAAGATAAAGAGGAGGAATGGAGAGATAAAGAGGAGAACATAAGATAAAGAGGAGGAATGGAGAGATAAAGAGGAGGAATGGAAGAGAAAACAGAGAGGAAGGATGGAGGAGAGGGAGAGTAGGAGGAAGTAGAAGACCACTCATACATGTATGTAGTTTACATTTAGATGCCCAAGGTGCATTGTCTAATAACTGGAGTTTTGTGAGAAAGTGCTACATGTACGTGTACGTAAAGTTACAGAAGGACAAACTACATATTCAAATGTACATTTCCCTACATCTGTAGTACATGTTGTAGTGTGTGTGCCATCGTAACATATCAAAATTCTCTGTAAAATTGACTTTGACATAGTAGTAGCATAACTTATTCTTGGAATGTTACATTTGATGCTGCTGTTAATCTGTGTTTATTCCTTGAATTATATGAATCACACTTTGTGAATTTCACCTGCCTTCATGTGATATTGACCTCAGTTTACAAAGGTCATGACCTTTCACCTACTGACTATGATTCACTCAGATATCTTAAAATCATATTCTCTGATTCAGAAGGCTGAATGAATTGTAGAGGATTTAAGGTTATAGTTTCAACAGCAGTTAATATTTGCCTTTCTCTCAACTTTCCCAAGATTCAACTGATCTGGCAACAGATTGTTCTCTATTTTAGTATTGGTACATGAGTTCTTGCTATCAAGATTGTATTATCTACACAACTTCACATGTATGCGTAAAGAAGACTGCACATTCATGATTGTGCTCTGTTATCATTGGTAATTTCCATATGGTCTAATCTCCAATTAGTCTACTACCCATTTAGTCTATCGTTCATTTAGTCTACTACCCATTTAGTCTATCGTTCATTTAGTCTACTACCCATTTAGTCTATCGTTCATTTAGTCTAATTCCCAGTTTGTCTTACGCCCATTCTGTCTACCATCCATTAGATCAAATGGATAGTAGACAAAATGGTCATTATACAAACTAGGAATTAGACTGACTGGCAATTAAACTGAATACATATATGTAGTAGACTTAGTGGAGATTAGACGATATATGGAAATTAGACCAAATGAGTATTTGCCTGAATGATCATGAGAGTGATGAGACCAAACAATAAGTAGACTAAATGATCATGAGAGTGATGAGACCAAACAATAAGTAGACTAAATGAGTATTTGCCTGAATGATCATGAGAGTGATGAGACCAAACAATAAGTAGACTAAATGATCATGAGACCATGTGGATAATAGACTGCTAGGTGCATGTAGACCATGTGGAAATAGACCAATTGGGTAGTAGATAAACTCATTAGATTTGTACAATACATGTATAATGTAATTTCCATAGAGATTTGAGAGTTTTTTTAATTTTTGTTTTATTTTAGAAAATATCTACATGTAGTGCTATTAACATACAATAAAAGATACATCCAACTACAAGTCATGTACATGTAATATGTCATTGCAGAAATTTGTATCAATTTAAGGACTACTTTATACTGTGTTGAATGAGGTGTTGTAAACTAAGAACAGAAAGTGAAGCTTGTTCAATGTATCTCAATCACTCTTACTTCTTAAAGGTACTATTCAATATGTTGGCCTATTTGTGAAAGTATTACTTTTCACTTTCTCCAAGAAGAGAAAGCAAAAAGAAAACAATTAGCGAAAGTTTCAAGAAAAATTACAGATACATGTATACTGTTATGTTTTAATTGGTGAATTTAATCTTTATTTCAGTGAGAAAGTATTTTAGTGGTAGTTAAATACAACTTTTTTAAAATATTAAACAAGAAATCAAATGATTTCCATACTTGCCTCCCCTTCTTGCTTCTCATCACCTATAAAAGACATTTGAATGATATTTTGTTTTCTTTCTTCAAGTTTATAGCTCTTTCCTAAATCTGTAAAGCCCATATGATTTTTGTTTGCCCCTATCATTTTCATCAGATTTTGTTGATTAATGTTGATAAAAGGCAAGAAATGCTAATCTGCTGTGAAACTTTTCCTTTCTGATATATACGCATTATATAACAATTGAATGATGAATGATAATTGATGTGCCTCATCAGTCAAATGAAACTTGTAAGCTGTTTGATGCAGGATGTTGTGTGATGTGCTTGCGGGTAGGTAGCAGATGATTGGTAGCCCCTATATGTTCAGAGATGCAGCAGAAAGCAATGATTGAGTATCTGGCAAATATGTTGTGATGAAGACAAGTTTTCATTCCTATATCTATTCTTCTACCAGAACTACATGTTCAGGTATATTTATGAGAAATTTAAATGCATGTTGTTGTGTCTTGTGTACATGCATGTACTAGTTGGAAGATACTGATATTGATCAATGCATTATTACTTTCTGGTCTTTAGATACTTGAGGACCAGGCAGTAAGAGGAGTCTCTAAAAGACTGAGTGCTTTCATTAAAGGGTGAGATCACTGTTTAGTTCTCTTTACATGTTTGTTTCTTAAGATTTATTCATTTATTGTCCATATAAAAGTTTGTTTGTTTACCTGTATTGTACAAGGATACATCTAATGTCTAAAGGCATATATCAGTAAGTATAATATTTATATGGAGACGTAATTGTGAACTTTATGGTTTTAAAAACAAAAATGTACCTTTGTCTAATAGTATTTGGTGACCTTTTAATTTTTGAATTAAATTATGTTTAAAATGTTCTAACATATTGCAATAAAGAATTAAACTGGGGGAACCTTTGCAGCCACTGATTATGAGAAATTAACAATAGGAGGCTTCTACTCTACATTGCAAAATGTAACATTCATTGTGGGCAATATTGGTTTAAAGCCAGTCTGTACTAGTTTGGCCATGGGGATTAGACCTCCCTTCCAGGTCACTGACAGGTGGCTATCTCATCAACTCAGCTCTCAATTAACATAAGAAAAAGGGGACCAATTATGCATTGTTTGCTGTATAGAGGGCGCAAGTAGCTATAAGTAGTGCAGTGGGGCTTTAACTTTTGAGTCGAGCTAAGTTGATGAAGCTGTCTTAGGTTTCTTCAAATTGATTTGACCTCTGTCTCTGCCCTGCTTGTTTTGTAGAGACCTGAAGAAGGTGAAGGAAGCCAAGCGTTTGTTCTACAGAATCAGTGATGACTATGACAATGCCTTACATAAGAATGCACAGACTGTCCGAACTAAACCATTGGAATCAGAAGAAACTCTTAACGTCCTGACAGCCACCCGCTCAGCCTTTGGACATACCGCCCTCGATTATGTGTTTCAGGTATTTGATGTTAAAACCAGAAAGTCACTGTGAGAAACCGCTTTAAATCAAACTTAGTGGACATCCTATTGCACTTAATTGATAATATTATTAATCCACGTTATATTGAGATATCAGTAAGCAAACTAACACAGATGATGTTTTCTATCTTGCAGGCTCAAAAGGATGCTTGTACTTGTACATATGCTTATGTCATCATACTCAATAATGATATAGTAATATTAATAATGATGATGGACAAAAGTGATGAAGATGCAGTTGTTGTTCTGTAAATTTTTTTGTCAGTGTGAAAAACAAATTTTTACAAGCAATATTAAATTTGTATTTTATCTTTCAGATCAATATTGTCCAGTCTAAAGAGAGACATGAAGTACTAAACACTGTAAGTATTGACTCTTTTTGTTTTAAAAGACAAGAACAAAATAATTATTAAGAATATAAATAATAGGAGAGGTTAATAATTCTCTGTTTCTCTTTATCGTCTACTTATAAATCAAGTTCAAGTTCAATATTCATTGCATTTTCATAAAACACACAGCAAATGCAAATAAACATACAAGTATATACAAAGAATGTTCAGTTAATACAATAGTTTTAAATGGAATTGGAGAACAAAGGAAAAGCTCATGGTGGCTTTGTATAAAAAGTTCCCAGAATATTATAATTGTTATTATTCATTTTACTGAACATATACATGTATAAGTTTAGAGATATCACACAATTTATTATCTGGTGAAAACTAGAATTCAATTTTTATCTATCAGCATTAATCTTGTTCCTTCTTGCAGTCTGACCAAATGTTTAAAATGCAGACTGATAGTACCCCTATTAAAGTATAATGTGAAGTGACCTGTGCACACCTCATGTTTCCTGATTCCTTCCCTGTACAGTTGCTGTCCTTCATGCATGCCCAGTTCACATTCTTCCATCAAGGTTATGATCTGATGAAAGATCTTAACCCAACCTTCAAGGAACTAGGCAATAAGGTAAGTCCAGTCTCATTCAGAACTTTATTCACATCATGGATACTAGATAAGTACAAGTGAAAGAGAGTTCACATTCTTTCATCAAGATTATGATGTTATGAAGAATCCCAACCCAACCTTCAAAGAAATAGGCAATCAAGGAGGACCAATGTTTAAATAGAACACTTAGTCCTTTATGCCTAGTTCACACCGACGCCGAATGCCGCGCTTTAAATCGGCGATCAATGCGGCGTCATTTTTTCCAAAAATTTCACGATCTACTGAGATATGTTATGCTAAGTTCACACCAACGATAGGGCATTAAATCGGCGAGCAAAGCTGTGCCAAAGCGTAACAAAGCTTAATTAAAGCGTAAAGACCGTAATAGAGCGTGAGAAAGCTTTGAGCAATTCGGGAGATTCGGCAAGAGCGCCAAAAATTTAAACTCTGTTAAGCTTTCCTATGCTTTGAGCAAAGCTTTGATAAGCTTTGTGATGCCTTGATAAGCTTTAATACGCTTTCCCCGCTTTACGCAGTTCGTGACAGATCGCCTCAAATTTTTAAACAGTTTTAAAAAATTTGGCGCTCTTGCCGAATGTCCCGAAATGCTCAAAGCTTTCTAGCGCTCTATGACAGTCTTTACGATTTAATTAAGTTTTGTTACGCTTTGCCGACGCTTTGCTCGCCCATTTAATGCGTCATCAATGCAGCGTCGGTGTGAACTTAGCATTACAGATATAAATGACCAACATCAGAGTTATTAACATGTAATAGAACAAGTATGCAATATTGAAATTACTCAACTTTTAAGTCTACCGTAATATTTTTGTAATATCAGTTTGGAGTGGTTTTGAAATTGCTTTTTTTGTTTTTGATAAATAGTCATTTTGTATACAGGAATCCATTAGGGCCTTTGATCTTCTACATACTTGTAATTTTCAGATGCTTGTAAATTACAATTTAAAAGACAAAAACAATACTACTATGATATGGAAGTGAGAGTGAATCCCTGCTGATCAGTCTTGTGCTGCAGACATTTTATAAGTTGCTAAGTAAAGTTTTTGAAAAATACTTTTTTTCCTCATCAAGATGAACACATTCAAAAGGAAATGTGATAAATCATGAAACTGCTGTGATCTATATGTTTATGAATCTGGTATTACACGTGTACTGGTATATGTATGTGTATATACTAACATGTAAAGGTATGAATAATTGAAGGGGAAAAACTGAAAATTGTATGTAGCTCCCTCTGTAGTCTACAAAATTCAAAGTTTGTTGTCAAACCCTCTCAGAGCTGACATACATTTACAGTCCTGAGGAAGATACACATGCAAGCTTGCATGTTTTGTGACTAATACAAATACCGCCATCATTGGTATTATTGTCAGTTTACAAAAAATAGGTGCAATTTCACAAAAGTACAATAAAGAGGGTTTTTTGTCACTATTTGCGTGAAATTTCAAGCTTTGTTGAGGTTGATTTCTCTTGCTTTGGCTAAAGCTGCTTACATCTCTTGGTAGGGAGAAAGAACAGGAGTAGTGGTTGTCTTTGGGTATCATTACCATGGATGTCGGTAGTTCAGTATGTACCTTTATTACCTTATGACCCTGTTATAGTACTGTTACTCCCCTCCCTCTGTATTAGCACATATGTTCACCACGCAAGGTACTCAATGCGCTCCAATATTACCCGGTTCTGCTAGGGTACTGTTTCACTACTCACAGCATTCAAAGAATTCCTACCCTCAACAATTACCCATTTAACACCTGGGTGGATAGTGGCAAATGTAGATTAATGTCTTACCAAAGGACATTAGTACTGCTTCC
>BEXV01001540.1:41175-60462 GCA_003118195.1 Hemicentrotus pulcherrimus
CAGCGCTTTGTTACCACGAGGAAAAGGCGCTATATCAAACAGCGCTTTGTTACCACGAGGAAAAGGCGCTATATCAAACAGCGCTTTGTTACCACGAGGAAAAGGCGCTATATCAAATATCTTTTGGATGGATGGATAACACGTAGCTATAAAGGCCATATTGGCCTGTGTCGTGTCCATGTAGATGGATGTAATGACATGCACATTGTTGGCTGGCACCTGAAAGCATGATATGAACTCCTGAACATAACTTTTGTTGTTTGATTAGTTCCTTTGTTTTGCTTTCACATCGCACTTCATTATACCAAGGTACATACCATTAACCTGGAGGGCAACGGGCCCCACCGGGCAGAGCTGAGGATTCAAATGGGTTATATGAATATTGCAAAATTGTTTACTTGTATCAAAGAGAACTGTTGCTGAGCTAGCGCCATGAGTGTCCCTGGACAGTGTGCGCTCTATAAGTGTACACTATTATATTATATGATTATAAACCTTTGATATTAACAAATTCTAATTTGCCTTTGTATTTGTTGTATGACCAGGGAGCTTGCAATAACAGTGAGCAGGTGATGATGAATGCCATAGCACATTCAGCTGATGTCAACCAACCTGATCCTAATGATGAAATGAGGACTGCATTACACAAAGCTGTATCATTGGTTAGTCTACTTATTTACTCATTCATTCATACATTCTTCCTTCCATACATTCTTCCATCCATTCATTCTTTCATTTCATTCTTTCTTTCATCCATTCATTCTTCCATCCATTCATTCTTCTATCCATTCATTCTTTCATTCAATCTTTCTTTCTTTCATTCAATCTTTCTTCCATCCATTCATTCTTCTATCCATTTATTCTTTCATTCTTTCATTTTTCTATCCATTCATTCTTCCATCCATTCATTCTTCTATCCATTCATTCTTTCATTCATTCATTCTTTCATTTATTCATTCTTTCATTCAATCTTTCTTTCTTTCATTCATTCTTCCATCCATTCATTCTTCTATCCATTTATTCTATCATTCAATCTTTCTTCCATCCATTCATTCTTTCATTCAATCTTTCTTCCATCCATTCATTCTTTCATTCATTCATTCTTCTATCCATTTATTCTTTCATTCAATCTTTCTTCCATCCATTCATTCTTTCATTCATTCATTCTTCTATCCATTTATTCTTTCATTCAATCTTTCTTCCGTCCATTCATTCTTCCATCCATTCATTCTTTTATTCATTCATTCTTTCCATTTATTCTTTCATTCAATCTTTCTTCCATCCATTCATTCTTTCATTCATTCATTCTTCTATCCATTTATTCTTTCATTCAATCTTTCTTCCATCCATTCATTCTTTCATTCATTCATTCTTCTATCCATTTATTCTTTCATTCAATCTTTCTTCCGTCCATACACTCTTCCATCCATTCATTCTTTTATTCATTCATTCTTCTATCCATTTATTCTTTCATTCAATCTTTCTTCCATCCATTCATTCTTTCATTCATTCATTCTTCTATCCATTTATTCTTTCATTCAATCTTTCTTCCATCCATTCATTCTTTCATTCATTCATTCTTCTATCCATTTATTCTTTCATTCAATCTTTCTTCCGTCCATACACTCTTCCATCCATTCATTCTTTTATTCATTCATTCTTCTATCCATTTATTCTTTCATTCAATCTTTCTTCCATCCATTCATTCTTTCATTCAATCTTTCTTCTATCCATTCATTCTTTCATTCAATCTTTTTTCCATCCACTCATTCTTTCATTCATTCTTTCTGCATTCAATCTCCTTTGTGCAAGGTGGCAATTCCTTATTAATGAATATTGATTTTCTGAGGGCCCTGTATAATTTGCAACAGTATTATAAAATACAAAGCCTAATATATATCAGTTTAATTTCATGAACTATCAATAAATAGTGAATGTTATATTTCGTGGTATATACATGTATATCTTGTCAATCACATATTGAAGGTGCTATGATTTATTATGTTTTCATGTCATCCAGTTCAGTTCTTTTTTGGAAAGTTTTCACATTCAGAGACTTTTGTTTTTTATGTACATTGGGTGGTTTGGTCCAAGTTGTAAAGTCATTTTTTTTTTCTTTTTCTTCTTCATTACAGGGAAATTTAACTTCAGTAGAATGCTTGCTACTGAATGGCGCCAAAGTTAATTTGCCTGATGCAAACGGAAGGACAATACTGCATTTATCTACCATGCTGGGAAATACAGGGTAAGAGAGAGAGAGAGAGAGTGAGAGAGAGTGAGAGAGAGTTAGAGAGACAGTCATTCAGACAGATAGTGGAAAAGTAAAAGGAGCAAAGAGAGGGATTAAGACATAGTATTAGGGGGGGGGGCAGACAGACCATGTCAGCTTAACAAAATATTTGATAATGACATTTAGTTGGGGGAACTTATGTTTAATTTGCTTACAGATGATGTAATACCAGACGTACTCGACGGTAAAATTGATGTTACCATAACTAGATGGTTAATTCCTTGTTAATGTACCATGACATTTGTTACTACCTAATTGCTTTATTTTGAACCATTTTGTTTTTCATTTAAACCTGTAATTTTCATAGCTTTTATAATGCCTAACATTGACTGTTTTGATTCTGTTCCAGGCTGGTTTGTTTGTGTTTGAAGAGAAATGCAGATCAGAAGGCCAAAGATAGTGAGGGGCAGGTAAGTTATTCTTCAGCGTTTACCCTACATTATCAATAGCATATCAAAAATGGTATATTGGAAAGCCACAAATTTTTCCTAATTTAGTTATAAATTGAGATTTGTCATACTGCAAGTTGTTTGAATGACATGTGCAACACTGTATGTCTTTTGAAGTTGTGTGAATTAAATGCTAAAAAACAAAGTTACCCTGTTGCCCTTTTGTTTTCAATATTCATACTATTGACCTTTGTATAGTGATATAGGTGGTTTGAGTCTCTCAAAATGTTAAATGTTTTAATACCTTTGGTCAAAGAGAATCTTGTTTATCTCTTTTAAATTGAAAATGGGGTCCTGGAATATGGATCAATAAATGTAACTTGATTAAATGATATAGGTAGAGATTTCAGGAAAAAAGAAAAAAACAACCATATAAATATATATGTGATGACAATGAAATCAATTTCTTATCAACATATTTATATTTTCTCAGAATCCTCTTCAGATTGCCATCACAACAACCAATGCAGACATTGTCACATTGTAAGTATAAATCTGAAGTATTCATTATTTGCCCTGTAGAAGGGAATTCTTACTAGCTTATTAGGGTTTGAATTTCTCTGCAGACTTTTCTTTACCAGATAAAAAAGATTTTTTTCTAATACGCAATTCCACCTGGTGAAATCAAAGAAAACAATTTTGAAGTGACTGCGTGGCCCAAATTCACAAAGGAGGTTTACATTTAACCCATGGTTTAAACCTTCATTTACATAACCCATGGTTTAAAATAAGCGTGACGCAAGTCAGAGGTCCAATATGAGATGCGAGCAAGGCAAGGTCGCTTATTTTGCGCTGATTTTAAACCATGGGTTATGTAAATGAGGGTTTAAACTATGGGTATCTTAACCTCCTTTGTGAATTCGGGCCCATGAGTCTAACAGAGCTGCCAAACATTATGTTTTTCTCAGAATTACTTTCTCCTTTTTTTTCCATTTTTTTTTTTACACATACCGCACATCAACCAAATGCTCTAAAATGTTGATCACTACTTCAATAGAAAACTTCATTAGAGATTTATGAAGAGTATGAATTTACAAATAGTAAACAAAAAACTATCATGGTTCCTTTTGTCGCACAAGGTTGGCAGCTCTGGTCTAATTTTATGTCTTTATCATAGAGTATACAAGATTCATTAAGTGCAATTTGATAATTGGCAAGGATGTTCTCTTTTTTTTTCTTCTGATTTCCAAGACTTCGGCTCTCCAAACTGAATGAAGAGATGAAAGACTCCGAGCTCGGAAACCCTAATGATGAAACCTTCCAAGATGTCTTCCAAGATTTCACAAACCTTGCCTCATATGACCCGCAGAAACTCAACCGAAACAGATCAAGCGATGATACAGTATAGTCAGTACCTCAGAATAAAGACTATGAATTCCTGAAAATGAAGTGAAAGAACAAGACAGTGTGACTCATTGAGTTATCGCCTGCTCTATTTGAGTAGGGAATCAGGAACCAAAAGCCTTAGGTCTGCAGGAGCTACCTATGGGCTTATTCTTACTCAAACACTCTCATGAAATAGTTGATTAATGAACTTTAGCATATAACATCTCTTAGTCCTAAATATATTACTCATGATTGCGGATGTAGTTTCAAAAAAAGTATCGCTAGTGATATTTGTCTCGCAATGTATGGTTAACAAGGGATCTAAAAGATCACAACGTTTTGGGCACCGCTGCAGCACTTCGTCAGGTGATGAAATCTAATGTAAGCAAGCATGTTTAATACTCTTCGGGTGGATCCAGCGGTCAAGTAATCCGAACATCTCTTAGTATTGAAGTAATTAAAATCTTTGCCAATGGACTCCAGCTATCATTCAGTGTCCCACACATATGTTTTCACCTTACTCCACCTGAGTTGAGATGGGAGGGTAAAAGCTTATTAAAAATACCATGAGGTTGGGCTAGTGGTTGACATATACTTCACCTCATTAGACCATGGATGTATGTAACATCACAGTACCTTCATAAACTGTCATCCCTACTCCCCTCTTTTAAAAATCACTAGTGTAACTCAGCAATATCATGTACATGACACGTAAGCACCATTGTAAACATATTAAATGTAACCCAACAGCTCATAATAACTCACAATTTGTCACCAGAGCAAGTAGGAGAACAGATGATTTTACTCAATAGATGAGACTCTTAGTAGGATATTACATTCAATTGGTTTTCAGCAGAGTAGTTTCAGGTGTTGTATATCACTCAGAATTTGGAATTTTTGTTTAAAACACATCTGCACTAGTTTGGCCAGGAGGGATTAGACCACCTAGTGTGGTCACTGACAGATGGCTATCTCATCAACTCAGCTCTCAATTAACATAAGAAAAAAGAGGATCATGGGGGACCATTGGGCACCGCTTAGGCATTTTTTCTACATAGAGGGAGCAAGTAGCTACAAGTAGTACAGTGGGGCTTTAATGCGCAAACAACTGAAACCAATTGCGTTGATTGAGTGCTTCATCACAATGCTCTAAGTACAGAAGTGCACATATCAACCACTGTACAGTGTCTTCCTGAGTGTAATACAGGATCCTCCCAGTTTTCAGTAGGAAATAACTTTTCCTTTTCTGTCATGTAATTTAAAATTTTACTGAGATAACAGAAGACAGTGCATCAGTGCATTACTTTAAAATATAAACCATTAGGGAAATATTTATTTTTGAAAACAAACATGCTGATTTAACTTTTAATTTGTAGAACTTATTTTCTCAGTGGATTTTGTAACATGTATGTACACTCATGCTATGAATGAAATGAATTTGACAAATTAAAATAAATTGGACTTGCTTTATAATCTCAATATAGTGCTATATANATATATACAAGAAAATGTACACTGAGTTCTCTATTGTGATGAAAAAGTACTATAATTATATATGTCATACGTACACACTCCAATTCAGTGACTATTATGTAATTCACCTGTGCCACTGTGCATTCTATATTGTATCACATATCTTGCCTTGATTCTTGGTTTTGATCTTAGTTTATTGAAGACTTCACTTGAATTCTACTTTTTCTTATCTCTTTCTCTACAAATGTGATATTCAATACAATATATTTTGTACATCTTTGGTTATTTTATTTAAAGTAATCAGTAATTTAAACAAACAATGAATGTAAAAACACAAGAAGCATTATAAATAAACTGTAATGATTAGATTGTGAATTAG
Organism: Hemicentrotus pulcherrimus; assembly: GCA_003118195.1. Lineage (NCBI taxonomy): Eukaryota > Metazoa > Echinodermata > Echinoidea > Camarodonta > Strongylocentrotidae > Hemicentrotus > Hemicentrotus pulcherrimus. The sequence continues at coordinate 47,093 of BEXV01001540.1, forward strand.
ACTATATCAACGCCATGTATTTTATGACATTTAATTTGAAAGTATATACTTCTGTTCTTATGTTAGTAAGGAGCTATGTTATGTTTAACTTGTATTTGTTTTCATAATGACACAGAGAAGACTTATTAAATGTGTAGTGAAATTATGGATAAAATGTTAAATATTTATTTGTAAGTTGCTATGGCAACAGTAAGTGAACAATTTCTGTTCTAAATCGATGTCAACAATTCATGTATGGGTTCCTTTCATGCGAACTGTTTTGTTCTAGTCATTCAATCTGTTCAAAGAATATACATGTATTAATGATTTTTGTCTGTCTCACACATATATACACTATTTATTCAAATAAAATTGTGAAAGTAAAAGTGTCTTGAATAGGTGCCAAAATTGGTTTTGAACCACATTTGTGCAACTTCTTCACTAATTAGTTGAATAAGTTCTATGTTCAAAATTAATGTTTTTTTTAATTTCCCTTTTTGATGAGTAATGTATCTTGTGTAATATGCATTTGAGTACCACTTATACAAAATTTGGTAGATTTGAAAATGTGATTAATGGCAAGACCTGTTGTTGGATCTCTCACTTTTATGTATCTTCTGAAAATCATTTGTTGACGCAGATTTGAACTCTTAACTCTCATATTTGTTCAGTCCTAAACATTGTAACTCATCAATTTATGATCATGACACTTACCAAATGAAAGCACATTAGAGTTGTTTTCATAAGATTAACTCATGAGATCTAATCTGAGTTGAAAGATAGTTTCAACACCTCATTTCAAGATGCATACATTTATAGTTTATTTTTCTTTAATTTGAAATATTACTAATATTTCAATGAAAGGTTATTTAAAAGGAACAAAGTGTTTACCTGTGTTCATTATATACCATGAAACCTTTAGAATAAATTGTGATGATTTAGACATATGTTTGTATAATATTCATGAGAAGTTGATGAGGGCGATATTTAATAAGATGTAAATATTTGCTACAGTTTTGATTGCTGAAAAACGCCCCCTACAAAAGCAGCTTTGTTATTTTGCTGGATTGGGTGTCAATTGATAAATATGGCAATAAAATTCTTAACATTATAATTGTTACCAGATGTGGTTTGTGTGTATTGTATTGTAGGTGCATTCTGGTTTTCCCTCTTTCCTTCCTTCCTCTTGTTGTGTTCCCGTCATGCCAACTATCTGTCAGGTGCTATGCTTCAAAGTTTATAGGTTAACACTTCTTCTTAAAGTGAAACACAGTATTTCAATTTTATTCCAACATAAGATATCTAAGTTCCAGGTTTATGATACATTTTACATGTATTGAAATATAGTCTACTGTTTAAAATCATGGTAATTGAACTGAACTTCAAAACAAAATGATAGCTCTGCTGTTTATTTTGATACACTTTTTCTGTTTATATTGCTAATAAACAGAAATGCTTTTCCATTTTTGTTTACTTTTCCATTTTGCTATCTGTCTCGTATCTCAACTGCAAGTAGTTTACATATAATGATAACAATAGACCATTTAGTGTTACGGACGTATCAAGTATGTGCAGGGCTGCCGAGGGTTGAACCATACCAAAGATGGCAGACCTTAGTTTGGCCCCCTTTTGGCCATCCATTGTAATCTTCATTTGATTCAGTCAGAATTTATTTTCCATCTTTACCTGATGTAGATATTACCTTTTAATCCATGGGGAAAAGTATATATCATTTCCTGTCTTATCATTGGCCTAATAATGCGTGATTGTACTTTTCTGTTTGCTATACGAACGGTAATTGTACACTCTCCGGGGTATAGGTTATGACGTATGGCAAATCTGAAGCCTTTCTCCATAAAGATAAGGGTTAGCTTATGTGGAGAGAGACACGCGGAGAAGAAGAGAGAGAGAGAGAGAGAAAGTGACAGAGAAATAGAGAGAGAGAGAGAGACAAACAGACACAGAGAGACAGACAGACAGACAGACACAGATAGGGGGCAGAGAGAAACAGAGGGGGACAGAGAGAAACAGAGAGAGAGACAGACAGACAGACACAGAGAGAGAGACAGACAGAGAGAGAGACAGACAGACACAGATAGGGGGGCAGAGAGAAACAGAGAGAGACAGACAGACAGACAGACACAGAGAGGGGGACAGAGAGAAACAGAGAGAGAGACAGACAGACAGAGTGAGAGAGACAGACAGACACAGAGAGGGGGACAGAGAGACAGACACATAGAGGGAGAGAGAGAGAGAGAGAGAGAGAGAGAGAGACACACACACAGAGACAGACACAGAGAGGGGGACAGAGAGACAGACACAGAGAGGGAGAGACAGAGAGAGAGAGAGAGAGAGAGAGACGGACAGAGAGAGAGAGAGACAGACAGACAGACACAGAGAGGGGGACAGAGAGAAACAAAAAGGGCAGAAGGGGAGGGTGAATCATAGAGACCAGGAGGTCAAAAGAAGACAACATGTAAAAGGCATTGCTTTAATATTTACAGTTTTATATATCTGAAATGGTGCATGGCCCTACGTGTTATCAGTGATATGGTTTGATATTGAAGCCTTTAAAAAAATTGTGCTTCAAAAATGATCATGAAGTGCTTTAAAAAAAGGAGACAAAAATTGAGTGACCGATTTTACCATGCATACTCATTTTCCCCAATAGACTAGTGTTGGCAAAACGGTTTTTGAAATAATATAAATGTCTTGATAATTAAATATATGCGGTTGGCTTGTAAAGTCATGGGATTCATTTCTGACCTAAAGGTTTATAATAATTATGATTGCAGCATGAGCTAATGATTATCCTGGATTTTGTTTAAAATTGCAGAGGTACAGTTGCCTAATAACAATTAATGAAGGGGAAGTTGACTTTATCGAGAATCCAACTACGAAATAATGCTCATAATACAAGTTTCTCAAAGCTCAGAACACATCATCAAAAAGAAATTCTTCGCTACATCTTATTTCATCACATTTGTTTTGTAAACGATGGACACGTTTGTGATCATTATTGATTACATGCATGAATGTAAATGTTTTAATTATTCTCAATACTAGGTACTTCTTTAACCCTAGCCCCAATGTCCTACTTGTAGCTATTGCTCCCTCTATAGAAAACTTCCCCAATCGGTGCCTGTTGGTCCCCCATGATCCTCTTTTTCTTATGTTAGTTGAGAGCTGAGTCAATGCGATAGCCACCTGTCAATGACCTCGATGTGTGGTCTAATCCCTTCTGGCCCAGTAATTTTGACGGTCTTTAAACGTTGGCTTCAAGTGACAAAATCACCAGTCAATTTCCTTAGATGTTTAGGCATGTAATTCATCTTTGAAAACTCTATTTCCATTCCTTACGGTGTAACACTTTTTTCTTCCCTTCATATCTCTGTTTCTCACAGAGTTCCCCATTTTACAAATTTACTATTTTTAACCCGTTATACAGGCCTGCTTATTCTTCCCCCCCCCCCTCAAACTCTGTAATATCTTGTACTCTCCATTTTCCGCTATAACTTTTTAGCTTTTTCTTGTCATTTTCTCTTGATTTCTTTATCTATTCTGCTTGTCTTCTCTCGATCTTAACAATTTCTGATTCCTGTGTTAACTTTCTCAGAGTCTTCTTTTCTCCCCCCACCCCCCTCTCTCTCTCTCTCTCTCTCTCTCTCTTCCCCTTCTTTCTCTCTCTCAACTTCTCTCTCTCTCTCTCTCTCTCTCTCCCTACCTCATACATGTATCTCTTCTCTCTTGTTCATCGAATATATCCATAAATCAGACAACGATCATCTGCCCACAGCTGTTAGGTTGAGGGGGCAAGGGAAAGGGGGATCGACCTCTTACTGCAGTCAGGAAGTTTCCTGTTTTCTATAGCTTCAGTTCTCCAGTCATTGTTCATTCAGTCACTCAACAAAGGCAAACCTCTGTCGTGATAAACTCTTAATCAACCGCCTCATTTACAAAGACAACAACGATTTAACACTTCCTACCAATAAGGAATTAGATTAAAGCTTCTCGTTAACATCACAGTGCAAAACCTTAAGTCAAAAGTCCTATAGTGATCTGTTCGTTTAAAAAGCGATTTGACAAGTTGAATTACTTCATTTTTACAGGTTTGTTGTGGAATTCACTATAAAATGGAGAGTGACAGAGAGACCGCAAGCGTCCCTCGCTCAAGGATGCAATCAGGGCTTCAACAGCCGACTATCTCTGTAACTGAAGACATTACTTCGAGCAGACCGACGAGCTAACTTCCGTATCGGTTCCCTAGTGGTCGACCACTGTCTAACTGTAGTATCGAGAGCGTCGGCTCCTTCGTCTGTTCAGAAGCGTCATCATGGTTATCCACTGATTTCGACGATGATCCTCTATTGCATGCAGTTCATCGCTTATCCATGTCGTCTTGTTCTTCTTGGACCGTAAGCGAACTCGGTGATGATCCAGGAATAGAGGGTCAATACGAAGTCGACGATGACGGAGATTGTCCAGTTGGTGAGACGGATCAGTTAATCGAGGATTCACTGCTCGCATTGGCTTATCTAAATGGCGGTGGTGATGATACAGATAGTGCGATGTCGTGTCAGACAATGACCGGTTCAGACTCGGCCGATGGTGCAAGCAGTGATTCAGTGATATCAACTTCTGCTGCCCAGGAAAATACCAAGGATATTACTGTAAATACGTTGAGACAGGATCGACAAAGTAGGCTCATTGAAGATTGCGACATCGACCTCAAAGTGAAGCTCGACATCACAATCGATGACGCTCGAGTCGCTCAGGCATTATTAATGCAACAGGAGTCAACACTCGTTGCTATGTCAGAAGCTCGAATCCTCCGAATTCCTTTTCTCGATGGAAATATGACGACGACGCCGATGACGACTACAACGCCATTGAAAAGGTTGCTTTCGAAGCAGCTTTGTGGCCTGACGAGCTCAAAGACTCTGAACCGTCTTGGAAAGTTACCTGATGTTACTGCTGTAGCAACAAGGTCAATGTCGGCTCGTAAGCAAGTCGCACATCTCAACTTCTGGGAGAGGATGACCTCGAATGCTTTGAGTGAAGACAAAATAAAACGGAGATCAATGCTTTATTAGGAGACTCATTGGACTACTGTACTCCGGACTGTACTTGTAATAAGAGGAGCTTTCATGTTTCACCGGCAAACCGTTTTTTATCAGTTATTGTGTTTAACAATATTGACATTTCCTTTTTTCTTTTAGGTTCCTATCCTCTCGCTTTTTATTTCCATTATTGTAACTGTTATTGACCAATTGCTTGGATATATTTTCATGTTCGTTGACATACAGTGTACGATTGTATGATTTATTTTACACAAGGGTGAGAAATAAAGGGCGATGAGAGTGTTTATACGAAGTATATTTGCTATTGAGATATTATGTACATTATAACGTGGACTACTAGAGAAAAAGATTCGGTGTAAATAATTCTTATCTCATAATGACATTGTTTGCATGATGATATTTTACAGTTGGGTTTAAATATTAGGCATGAGGTGTCGAATTTTCTTTTCCTTTTCTATCTCACTCAGATTCACCCCCCCCCCCTTGTATCTGCTCTAAAAACCTATACTGAAAAATTATTTGTAATTTGCAGCCTACAAATTTACCACTAAGATACCGTTTGTGATGTAGATATGAATGCCCATGTTCAATATGCCAACATGATATTGGAACGATCAGAAAATGAAGATTGACGTCTTTCTTTGTAAATAATCATACATGAACTATTACCACCAGATCCTCATTTAGTTTTAAGAAAGAAAGAAAGAGACAAGGAAGAATTAAATGGAAATTAGAATGTACACGTATCTGTCATCATTGGCTTTCATGTTACTGATTAGGGGCCTCCAAATGACGACAATAGTTAGGGCATGTATATTGATGTTATGATTAGGGTTAGGAGCAAGGGGTAATTTTTTTTTCTTTTTTTTTTCTTTGAGGTAATACTCAGAATGCTATAAAAAAAACAATAGAGTATTTTATAGCAAATATGAAAATCCACGAAAAGCTACATTCTTTATATTCAATGCTTTTTATTGTGAATCTACCCCTCAAGAAAAATTAGCCTGTGCAGGAAACAATTTGTTTACAAAGATCGTATGTAGATTAGAAGGGCGTTAACTCATATCATTTTACACAGATGATACAAACAGTTATTCTAAAATGAATTGCTTTGTTGTTTCTTTCTGTATGTCTTTCTTTCTGTATGTCTTTCTTTCTTTCTTTCTGTATATTATATATCTCAGTCTTTGACATGTTTGTTATTAGATGCTGCTTGTAAGTGTCGGCTTGCATGGTGTATGTTTGCTATTATTCGTGTCATTTTATACTTTGATGAAACAAATGATTGTGTATTGAACTCAAATCATATGAAACACATACACGCTTCATTTGTAACGAATTTATGATGCGCTCACTTGAAATACAAAACATAACCTACATAACAATTTTCTTATTCGACAAAAAGATTTTGACATAGAAAAATGTCAATTTATGAATAACGATTTACATTCCATTACGTGAAATATAAAGCCATTAAAGGAGCTACACAAAGAAAATTTACTAAAAACTGATAATTAGAACAAATTACATATGGATGGAAAGATTTTCTCTTGAAAAACACGTATAATTTGCTGAGAAATCATATAGATATCGTGGAGAGGCGTAAAATGCAATTTTTCAAGACCCTTCTAAAACCCCCAAGCGCCCCCGAATGTAAGCCAAACACACGAGCGTAGCGAGCTCTGAATAGTGAGGTCTCACCCTGGACAAACAGCTCGGTACCGGCTGCTAGCTTCCGCTTAGTCCGTCTAGCTGCAGACCAAGCGGAAGCTAGCAGCCTTTTTTAACAGCCGCGTCCAGGGTGTGACGTCACACGAAGAACTACGACAAAATACGAAAAAATACGAATAGGCAGTGAATCTGGATCTCAAAACTAACATTTTTGAAAGTTGATATCTGCGGGCCCAAAACATATTTTGAAGAGGAAAATTGTTGTAATTGATCAGTAAGGCTTTCCCTTCGCAATGATATAAATTTTGCATCAATTCAAATCACTCTTGCTTCTTGGTGTGACTACTTTAATGTAACTTAACGACGTTTTATAAATATTATGTTTAGAGGAGTAATTAGGTTAAAGTCGTTATGTATATGTAATATATTATTCACTTGCTTTCTGTATAAATTTACTTGAAGAGTGAGAAGGAAAAAGAGAAGAGGTTTTACGATGTTTACTTTCAAGTTATCATTAACCTGTTAACTAGTGAATTCTCTCATTCCCAAAGGCTTGATGGAGAAACCACTAGGTTCCAGTAAGCAATTGGTTCAATTTCCATTTTAAATTACTAAATAAATTACGTAGTGACGTTTGTTTATATTTGCAAACCATTTTGAATAACGTCACTCATAACATTCCTAAAAACTGATGTATGTGATACACATAATGTGCCTGTCTTTACGGTGAACCTTGGATACTGTATTTGAAGCCTTCATTGATTATACCATTAATCTTTGCCAAATGTTTAATTGTAGTTGTATAGAATAAAGGTTATTAACAATTAATCCGGTTTTTAATTTGAAGAATGTGTAGAGGTCGTTCTGTTATGTAGCGGTTAACGTGACGTGTTCTTTAACAAACTTAATGTCGGTATAACAATCTGAACTAAAGCATTTCTGTATATCCGTCATTCATCACATGACAATAATCATATTCTATTATTTTTCTGGCGTAAGATGGTCTCAATTAACTGATTGATCCAAAATGTAGAAAGATGCATAGAGCTATTTTAAAAAAAAGGGATATAATACAACCTCACCGCCAGAAATAGATAAACACCATGTACATGTATTTCATAACGGTGTTATTTTCTTTAAACAAAAATGTACGATTGATCTTTACGTCAGGTAGAGAATCTGAGTTGTGTTATTTTTATTTGAAATCGCACCAGAGCACATACACCTATTTTATTCCATGTCTAGATTATTTTACCTTTGTAGGGTTTAAGCACTCGATCTGTAAATGATCATGGCATTTTAGGAAAAAACTAACAGCTAAAAACAAACAAACAATGAAACAGATGTCCTGGAATTTATGTGATATCTCCAATCCTCCAAAACATAACCACTATAATATCATTTTTTGGTTCTCCCTGTCCTAAAATTGCTTTTATGACATAAATGTAGATATCTTATCAGCCAAATAAATACACTACAATTTAATCGGTATCTCCTTGATGGAATAGATGCTCAACACGTTGTCAATTTTGATAAGCACATCATACAAACACATCAAAGCTACAATTTGCAGAATCTTTCTTTCGTGTGGTTATGTTTAATTTGAATAAATCATCTACAACGTCCCACCGTACGTAAATACACTGCTAATCATTACATTACATAATATTGTTCTTTTTTGAGTCGATGTTTGTTGATGTTGTTGCTGTTATGTCATTTCGTTTTAAACATGTCTATTTTTTATAGGATGGTGCATCTGCCGTGATTTCTATACATTCAACAGGATTTCGTTGTTATTCATAAACATGATCAAAATTGTTTCATGATAGTTTGATGATTTTATTGTTTAATGAAAAATAAAAACTTTACTTTTTATTTAAAAAATATTACCTCTAATAATTGTATATCATTGTGAAGTGAAGGTAATTTGTCAAAGCTGAGAATTCTATATCAATGAAAGATAGACAAGGGGTGGGGCGGGAGGGGAGACATGTATTTAAGGCCCTATTTGATCGTAAGGACTTAAATCAGTAAAACAATAAACACATTATGTGAAACTAAATTACTACTTTTCTCAATGGCCGTGGATGGTTTGGCTGTGACATGTTGTGTTCGTCCATGATATCTCTTATAGTCTAATCTCTTGACTCGACAAATATTCTCGTCAATCAAACACGTATGAATCATCCATTATGCACTGGAATCTAACCTTGGGGAATATGTCTGTACTATAGAGGGGATTAGAATGATTCATGTCTTGTGAGGTATTTAGTGTACCAAAATATGTAATAACAAAATGGTACCTCTTTCCAGAGGGGATGGGCTATTGAATTATGCATTACATTTGGACGAGGGTTTCGAGGCCTAGCAACTTTTGTAAGCGACTTTCGTAATCTAATATCAAATTGTAGCCATTTCAGATAAGTGTCATCTAATAGAAAACACTTGTCTTTAAACAAACTGTATATTTTAATTGTTACCTATACTATTCTGCATGTTTTAAACAAGATGTAGATTTATTTTAAGATGGAAGGTAATTTTCAGAGGAGAGAAAACCACCATAGAATTTGTTGACGTAGTTCCTAAATCCTTCTAAAATCTTATGGTTTTACGAACCATTTATCTGGGTTTAAAGAAGAAAAAACCTCTGCAACTTCCTAAAACGGCTTTGCAGGTTTATTAGCATATAACTGTCGCAGGTGATCTAAAGGCATAGTTCATCCCACACCTTATGGCATTCTGTGTAAAACATTGATGTGTTGATGTGAATGATTCTATTCCTCAACCAAGGGCCCGGCCAGAATGAAGAAAAATATGATTCCAAACTGTCGTTATAATATGAACGCACAGTGACGCAAGAGAAGAAAACATATAGTTGCATTGCACGGCATGCCTTTAGAAATAGATTGGACAAAATTAAAGGAAGTTATCAATTTGGAGATGTTAAGGCAGATCTAATTATGTCTGTGACTGAGAGGAATGTAACAGAACCTCAAAATAATGAATGAGGGAGTGGCCAAAAATGACCTAACGGAATTGGACAGTTACATAAATGATGTCATGTTAAGTCATTAATCCATGACATTTACGTATTTCTTTTCTTCTTTTTTTTTAACCTCGTGTGACATTATGTTAAAATATGATATGCTTGAAACAATCTTGGTATTTCCGACTTTTGTTGTGAGTCATGAACAGTTAACTTGCTTTAATCGGGGTCTAATTAGTCTTTAAAACTCCATTCCATTGCAACATCACATAAACATACGGGATAGAAGTGTCCTTTAGTTTGTAATAAAACTATTTCATTTACTCGGTCTATAATATTTTCACCTTCTTCTATTTTGCTTGGATTTCTTTCAACCGGGCTAGAAGGAAAAGGGCCTATCTATTGACCACACCAATACAAGGCATAGAGCCTCCAATTTGAAAATCGATCTACGGAGTTATTAAACCCTCCTCTCAGGACGTATAATGTAATATATTGGCCATCTCATAAGATCGGAATTGTTTTAACTAGAGGGGAATCGAATAGGAATAGATGTCGATACTAGCACAGGGTAGATATAACGTTATGTAATTCAGTGGACCCTTCAATAACCAAAATCAATGTTTTGAACCCATCTCTAAGAGTCACAGTATAACAGTTTAGTATAGAATGAGAGTTGAACTAGAAGTAAGTAGAACTTTTGAAAAGCAATTGCAATTCACACTTACTATCAATCCAACTGTTAAGAGACATTGCCATAAGAATTGTTTATTTAAGAATTTCAGAATAGAATAACAAAGCAAAAGTTCCAATGAAGGAAACATTTTGTATAGATTGCAATAATAACCATTTTCTTTTTTTTTTATGTAAAGGGAATGCATTAGATCGGAAGACAAAATAGAGGGGTCAAGCCAAAGAAAGATATAATTATGAAAAGCATAAGAAGAGGATGGGAGTGTTTGTTCTAACTGCTAATGATCTCACAGTTAGCTCAAAAAAGGTCATTTGATTTGATAGGTGAGACAGGTGATTCCTATTCTTGCCTAACGAGGAAACTTCATAATTTCCCCCATTTCCGATTTATGTATGTCCAAATCTATGACAAACGCACAGTTTTGCGTCGTTTATTTTGCCTTAAATGACATGAAACAATGCGCCACATAATCTTCTTCGATAGGATAAATAACTTTTTAGAATATCAAACTAAAAAACAAATGTGATACGGTAATCATTACAAAAATACTTATAATGAAGGGGGTATTTTTAAAAAATGGCTTCGTCAATTACTGCTTGTACTACTGCTTCAAGTATTTTATTGTTACTACCACTACTACTATTACTCTTACTACTACTACTACTACTACTAGTAGTAGTAGTACTATACTACTAGTATTACTACTACTACTGCTGCTGCTGCTGCTGCTACTACTACTACAAGTATTACTATTACTGCTGCTGCTGCTGCTGCTACTACTGCTGCTGCTACTACTACTACTACTACTACTATTACTGCTGCTGCTGCTGCTGCTGCTACTACTACTACTACTATTACTATTACTGCTGCTGCTGCTGCTACTACTACTGCTGCTGCTGCTGCTGCTGCTGCTGCTTCTACTACTATTACTCTTACTACTACTACTACTACTACTACTACTACTACTACTACTACTACTAGTATTACTATTACTGCTGCTGCTGCTGCTGCTGCTGCTACTACTACTACTATTACTCTTACTACTACTACTACTACTACTACTACTACTACTACTACTACTACAATTATGATAATAACAAACCGACATCTATATAGATAAAATCAGTTATGTGGCATGAAAGAGGGAGAGAGAGAGGTCTCGCTAATGCAAGTCATACAAAATAGTTCAACCAATTACACTCCCAAGTAATGTTGTGATTGCCAGGATGCGTTCCGACCGGCTGTAAAAAATAAAAAAACGACCCAAACAGTACGGTTTTCAAGATTTCATTTCTCAGATGTGGATACCTTACTTTAAAATTACATGTTTTCAACATATCTATAAGTTTTTTCTTGTTATCAGGAGTTATCAGACCTCGGGAACCTCTTTCTTAACATAGTAATTTGGGAGTCCAGCCGGCTTCTGATATTATCTTGTATTATAGTCCGGCGTACCTGTCAACTTTTCTTTGATGGGCCTGATGAATGTTGGTTTCAAATGGAATTGTCAACTAAAATACTAGTATTTCCTTTTTTTTTTCTAAAATTAATAAAACATAAATCAGGTCTTTGTTGGGTGGGAACAATGGCTGGGGGAACCGTCCCTCCACTATAATTCTCCCCCTTTCCACGTCAGCATATACCTGGTGATCACTATCCCCTATCAAGGCCGTTCTGTTTAATGCTCTTTAGCAGATTATGTAAGATGTTATTGTGACGCCATGTGTATCCTGACAATTATTCACCTCTGAATGCCAAATACAATTCAATTATTATGCATAATGTATATGAACGGTGGCTTATTTTGGTTATTTGACTAAAAAGTCATTAAGACCAAATATTAATAGACCAAATGGTAATTACACCGAAAGGCAATTACACCAAATGTAATTAGTCCGAATAATATTGATTAGACCACATGGTTATTAGACGAATTTTGTTTTAATTGACGGAATGAAAATAGACTTAATGAAGTCGGACAAACTGAAATATGGACGAAATGGTGCTTAGACAAAAGTGAAAGAACGGATAATTTATAAGCCTACGTGAATTGAACAGTAGTTTTTTGTTTGGTTATTGAACTTATTGGGTGTAGACCACTTCACTATAATACAAATTTCCCGGACAAAATTTTAACTAGACTAATTGAGTGAATGGTAACGGACCAAACGGTTATTGGACCGAATAGCATGACAATTATTGGGTAAAGTGGCCATTATACTAAATGGTTATTAGCCCCACTGGGTAAAAGACAAAATGATTATTAGACGTGATGTAATAGACAGACTGGGTAGGCCTAGCTATAGCAAAATTAAATTGGATGAATTGGGTTTTGGATTAAGTGAAATTTGACAAACTTGATTTTTTTCAAAGTTTCCGTCCCCCCCCCTTCCCCCGGGATCTCCGCCCCTGCTTATGGTGATAGTTGAATTATTATTGGTCCTGATTTGAAAAGGTCAATGAACTCAATGTATATAAAGAAATGACATGGCCTATAGCTCTCTCTGTTCGCTGAATCCTACAAACCTCATTTCGAGACTATTAGTCGTGCCTTTTGATGGTACGTGACATTAAAGGTCGATCATATGACATCGATCTCTACATGACTAGCTGTTGACTACGATGACTAACGCATGATGATAATGACCTGAACAACGTGATAATGTCTATATACCTACATAGAAAGAAAGATGTCAACCATAATATGCACGTGTGTATATAACTGATGTAGGCGTAACCTCGAAAAAAAAACTATTGAACATTTACTAGCACCTTTTGAATGCTATAGGTGAACAAACAAGGTGTTAAAATATAAACCATATCGAACATAACATTACATGCATAAAGTCATTATCTGGGGACATGGTTTTATCGTTTTCTATGCTATAAATTGTAATAATACATTTACGACGGTGCTTTATATATCAAAGACGTCATGAATATACAAAAAAAAAAAAAA
>BEXV01001541.1:0-18021 GCA_003118195.1 Hemicentrotus pulcherrimus
CTGGCAAGCATCATTTTAACCATCATTATAAATGTCGCAATGACAGACAATTTAGTATTGTATTCATGACTATGCATTACATTATAATTATAGGTTTGTTAAATGGGCATCATTCCAACAGGGGAACGCGTACTCAATATTTCCAGCTAGTCTGTTTGGTAACCAAGGCCATTAAAAGCACGTACTTTTCTCAATTTCTATATACTCATTTATTGATATCTCATTTTTTTCTACCACTCAATTAGAATGATTGATCTGGGAATGGTCATGCAAATTAATGATCACAGCTTGAAAGTTTCAACCTTGGTGCCTTTTGGTTGCTCTCACGTGTGCATATGATTTGTTCCAGTTTTCAAGGAAATATAATATCCAGGGAGATTTTATTATTTGATGATCTCCCTCTCTCTCTCTCCCTCACTTTCTCTCTCTCTCTCCCCTCTCTCCCTCTCTCTGTCCCTCTCTTTCTCTATTGTACACAAATTAATTAACCTCTTTTTACCCATGATGTAACATCAGGAATTCAGATATATTTTATATTCAGGGACTGCTGTAATACCCATTAGCAAAAATGAAGGGTGATTTTGTAATTGGGTTTTGACAGACATGTATTAATCAGATATGGATACTTACGTCTGGGACAGACCTTTAAAGTCATCATGACAAAAATGTGACTCTGTTTCAAACCTGAGTCTGATCAGAGTGGGTTTGTAGGCAAAGACAAAGAGCTAGACCAACTCACATCTCCCTGAGTAGTTTGATCTGACTCAGATTGGCTACATTTTTAATTGAAACCCCAACTCTAACTTTATACTTTTGATGAAGCCTGAAGTGATTATCCCCAGAGCAAATGTTGGGGCAATAACATGGATAATGAATTGGGAAATCCTTTAATAGGTACTGTAGCATTGATTTCTTGTTCATTTCTAAAAAAAGAGACAAGAGTGAATCTAAGAGATGGAGAGACAGAGATAGAGATAGACAGGCAGACAGATACATGTAGATAGATCTATAGATAGGCAGACAGACTGATGGACAGTTAGATAGAGAGACAGACATATAGATAGAGAGAGATAGAGAGAGAGAGAGAGAGAGAGAGAGAAAGAGAGATAGAGGGAGAAAAAAGATGCAGATAAAAAAATTAGAAATCTGAGTAAGGGAGGACACTGTTCTTGTACACAGACTTTATTTTATGCACACTCAACATTTCACTGCTTCGACATCAGTCGTAGGTATAAGACGTAAGTCAAGAGGGAGCGGGTTCGATTTGTTCATCAGGTTTCGGCGTAACATTTAGATGGAGGAAGAGAGACGTGCGTTTGAGCAGCCACTGATGTTTGCTCAGGTGGTTCATCGATAGCGAGATCGCGGGCGGTCAGAAGAAACTGTCGATAAAGCTCCCCCTTTACAAGTCTTAGAGAGGAGATTATGTGACGGCAAGATCTTCACTCATTGCAGAAGATTTTGTCTGAGGGTGGAATTTTCAGAAATCAACCACCTCTTGGCTATTGCGGTTCTTTTCTATTCGTTATACAATGTGATATCTAAATGTACATACAGTAAAACAAATGCTTTCATAGTTGGGCTGTATACAGTGTGTGTTGCTATGATTATTCTCATGATTTCCTTTGTTCAATGTAATTAATGATACTCACATTAAATCAACAAAGGTAGATTACCAGGAAAGAAAGAAAAGAAATATTCCCATTGAATTTGAATTTTGTTTTTTATTAATTATAACCTTTGGCAAGTACAATATTCAGGTACATGTATGAACAAAATAATTGATCAAAGTCAAAATAAGTAAAATTGAGAAAGAAAGTACAAAAAATGATACATTTTGTTATTGTAAAATCACGAGAATAGCATACAAGAAAACAGTTTGAATTCTTCATAATTATGATTTCTGTGTCTATACCATATCTATACAATATGGTTGACCAGCACATTGCATATAGAAAGGTGTTTAATACTGTTATTTTTATGGTGGAAGTCATGCATACATGTATATTGTCAAGTTCCAATGCCACAGAACAATGCAACATGCTAAAAGACAATTGTTTGAAATTCCAACCTGTGCAGAAAGAATAACTACGGGTAGTAGGAAAAACACGCCCACCTTTTTTCTTTATAGATACACAGGTACACCCATCATTTTGAGCTGAGAGGCAGTTAAGGGTTGAAGGCACATGATTTTGTTTAGTATCTATAGTATCTATAGATTCATTTTGGTTAGTATTTTCAGACTGAGAATTCATGTTAGGACCAATTTTTTTTGTCTCATAAATCAGTCATTTTCCTCCCCATTTTGATATGGTGAAAATTAATCCAAAAATCTTGAGAGATACATGTATCAGAGTGAAAAGAAGGGCATAAGATGTGAATTGTTACTCTCTAAAAAGGAAAGAGTAAATTTGATTTTATCTTCACTCCTTTGGGAGTCAAGTGAGTCATCACTTGCTTGGGAATGAATATCGGGCCTATTTGGAAGTGATCTCAGAAAGTTAAAAAAAAGTAAGTTTTCACTCCATTTTCGCTATACAGAGGAGTCACGATAGTGATCACTCACTTGTTCTTGGAGCGTACATAGAATTAAGATGCATCAGGCTCTCGGGAGACAACATAAAGGGGATGTGTAGTGAAATTGAGAAATACCGTAAACCCATGGATATGTAAGAATACACACTGCATGTCCATGTAATTTTGCAATCAATGACTTTGCAATTTTCTGCAACATGGAATACCCCATACCCATGATTCAGACAAAAAAACAAAAACAGAGACACTATTACCTTTATCATAAAGAGCCACTCACAAATATTTCTCTCTCTATACTAGATTTGATTCTAAATGGTGGAATAGAAGTAGAAACATTTATAGTACAGCAGTAGAGACTTTTAGATTTGCGTGGACTGATACGTATGACGTCCATTCAAGGCAGTGCATTATTAGGACGTCGATCGTAGCAATCCATGTTGTCGTTCGGCAAATCTAAAAGTCCCTAATTGCAGTTTATGCAGCACATATTAAACCGTTCATGCTAGGTAATTGGGGATTTCATGTTATAAAAGTGTGATCTAAATGTATACATTTTTTAATTTGGGGGTCTATTTTTTACCAGTGCTTTTTGCAGCATTTCAGAACTAACTGCTAATTATGCTCTTGTGTTTTTTTTCTTTTCATTTAGTTCTTGTTGATAATTGATTTATGTAACAAAAATTAGGACTCTATTAATACATGTTTTTTGATTTATTAATTTCATCTATATTTATCTCGGAACTTCATGTACATGTATATGAAGGACTTTTCTCCAACCTTTTCCACTGGATTCTACATTATTTCTGCATGATTTCGTCCACGTTCTATCATGCGTTAACACAGAATGAAAATAACATGAGACAAGGTCTTCTAAAGCTTTGAGGTTGATTAGATTTTAAAATCCATCGTTGGGGAAGACTCGTTCACTCAAGTTTTCTGTCAGTCTGTCTCCATAGGCCTGTTTTCATCAGCTGGAGTTGCATGGCCAAATGGCCGGCTATTTCTGATTCCGGAAAATTAGCCTGATCACAAAATAGCGGGCTATTTTGCAGATGAAGGCGCAAATAGCCGGCTGTTAATTTGCTCCGGAAATCTACCCAAGATATCTTAGGCTAGTTTTCAAAATAGCTAGCCCGCTATTCGTCCGATCTGTCACTACCAGCCTTAAGACTCGCACTATGCGTGTACATTGAGCAAATTTCTTGACGAGCTGATGAGGACGCAATCTGTAAGTAAACTTCAGGGTAATTTCCTGAATCAGAAATAGCGGGCTATTTGGCCAGCTCGAGCTGATGAAAACGGGCCTGTTACTCCAGTCATAGAGCCCATATTGCATTCACTATACATGTACATTACCTCTGATTTCAGTTTTACCGTCGAGTGATGACTGATGTAAAATTGCATCATTTCTTCCATGCTACAATCATGCAATAATAAATGACTGAATCTAACATGAGACAAGGTCTTCCAAAGCTCTACCGTTGATTAGATTTAAATTTACATCGTTGGGGCAGACTCGTCCACTTTACTTTTTTTGTCAGTCTGTCTCTGTGTTGTGTACTCCTGTTTGCATGAAACTTTACATGAGCTCTAATTTTTAGACTACCGGTACTGTATACTATTGAGTGTTGACTAATGTAGAATTGCATCTTTTTACTTGTAATCATGCAATTATAAAAGAATGAATCTAACATGAGACAAGGTCTTCCAAAGCTTTAACGTTGATGAGATTAATCCATCGCCAGGGCAGATTCCTCCACGTAGCCTTCCTGTCAATCTGTCTCTGTGTTATAGAGACCATCGCATTCACTCTACATGTCATTGAGCTCTGATTATGGACTTACTGTAGAGCTTTGACTGTTGTAAAATGGCAATGACCTTGCAACAATGTACATGTACATTACATAAAGTGAAACCTGTATATAAAGACCGCTCAAGGGAGACAAGAAAAGCGGCCTTCATGAGCAGGTGGTCTTCATTTTACAGGTTCATTTAATACGAGTTTCAATGGGAAACTCTGCTCGAGCGAAAAAAAAAAATGTGATCTCTATCGACAAGTGGTCTTTAGGTGGTGGCTAAAACAGTTTGGACTGTATACATACTGTCTTTGCATGGTTTACCAGAGCTCTCCCAGCTCACAACTCTTTTTCTTTAGCTTACATGTATGATGTAGGTGATGTTGTTAATTGATCTAGACCACTGATGCACCAGTCATTTTCAATGGTGTGGGTTCAAATCCCACCGCTGCCACCATGTTGAGTTTAAGGGTCTTGGTATATCTATGGTAGATAACTGAAAAGAGAGTCCGCAGACTGGTTCGTTATGGTAGACATGTTATGTATTCAACTATGTCAGATACCAGATATTTGGATATCACATAATATTGTAACAACTACAACTGAGCCTTCCATAGTTAACTTCTTCATGTTGACTTATTTTTTCATTTCATCCATCTTTAGTTTATAATTTCTCAATCTATTTCCACTTAGAGTTGATTCTATATCTGCATAAATTTTCCCCTCATGCACTCTGTGTTAACCTTAGACAAGGTCTTACAAAGGTTGATTGGATTAATATGTCCCTGGGATGAGGGGCATTCATGCAAAGAAGAGCGAGGGAGAGAAAAAAAGCTGTCAAATCCTTGACTTCTGAATGCATTAACTTTGAGTGATGCTAGATATTTTGTTTGCCTTTATGATGTGCCCCTGTTACTGAAAATTGGCATGGAAGGATCTTTCTTGAGCTTTCCGCCTGTACATGTATGTTTGTTATTACTCCAAGTCAAACCATTTGCGATTAAAAAAAATATTTTGTAGAACTTGTTTTTTTTGCAGGGGCGCTTAAAAAACAATTCGCTGTTGGGAGATTGTACTTTAATTGCAGCAGAAATGAATGTATCATATATTCAGAGACACAGAAATGCATGAACCCTGTACTGAAGAATAAGGGTTAGGGAACCAAATAAATAATTATCCCTTCTTTTACCAGTGCCCTTCTGTTGGGTTTCAGAGCTCTTCGGAGCTTATTTTCGATAATGTTCATCCATGCAGAATTCTAATAAATAAATAGATTTTTGCCACTTTCCAGAGCCAAAACATGCTCTGCTCCTCTGTATTATTATTATTATTATTATTATTATTATTATTATTATTATTATTATTATTATTATTATTATTATTATGTTTTACTGATTTGTAATTGGCCCATTGTAGATAATTTGAGAATGAAAATAGACACCTTATTGATTGTCTACGGTAATGAGTTGTTCCTGTGTTTTGGGGAATTAGTCTAATCCAGAAGTCAACAAGTTAAACTATTAATTTATGTACATTGAAGTACATTGAAGAGATATGATTTCTTGGACTGTACAACATTTATAGATCTGGAATGGTGCTTATTAGGCCAAATAACAAAAAAAAAAAAAATGTGTTTCTTGTCCGGACTTCAATAAAAAAAAAGAGGAGGCAGGGCATTACTATTTTGCAATTTTTGTTATTTTTTTCCAAGATGGCTGCCATGCTTATTTTAGATGGCCAAGCCTATTTATTCACAGGTATTGAGTAAGTATACTGATGCAACACCACAGAAAATGTCAAAATGTCAAACTATAATGGTTTGAAATCTATAATATTTGCGGAAAGAATAGTAGGAAAAACCATATTTTTTTTTACATATTACTGCCTTACATGTACTATCAGCTGTTTGAAACCACAAGGGCATTATATCATAACATTGTACACAAAGTTAGCACCCTTCTGCATGCATGGCTACAAGCAGAGTAGCTAGTTCTTCAATTTTCCATACACACAACACAGTGTTACAAATGTACAATTTGCAAAGGTAAGTGTACATGTAGTATTGATTTTTCATGTCTGCTTTTGTTCAGGCCAGATGTCAAAAGTATTTTAATTGATCAGAGCCATTGTGTGGCAGCCTAAACTATAGAGCCTTAAATAAACACTGCAACTCGTGCGTATAAAGGGCTGCCAACTGGACAGTAACATGATTGTCATTTGACAAACAAGGAATATTTTCTCTTTATCTCGTTCGAAAAAGGAAATCTAATGAGGAGGAAATTGTTATTATTTTTCCCCTCATCATTTTAAAATTGATGGGGTTGTCCTGCATCATTGTGTAAAAGGTGAATTGTGTTTCTTTCTGGTCGTATGGAAACAAAATGAATGCCTATCTAATCTAAAAATCCAAAAGGAGCAAAAAGGGCTGCTTCTAAGTCTAGTTTCATTTGTCATGTTTACAAAGTTTATGCATATTTCATTTATTTCTCATTGGCACAGCAGTGGCTTTTTATTCAAAGTGGCTTTCTTGAAAGTCCAAGATATAAAGGGGGCATATTATAAACATTCATTTACAAGGGGTACTTTTAAGTCTAACTATCCTGTTAAGACATTTTATGCCTTTCAACCTATTCCTATTGGCACATCAGTGGTTTTTTTCATTCAACGTGGTTTCATAAGAATTTCGGCTACAAGGTGCTATGAGCCCCCTCCACCCCCATTCTGTTTGTTTTCCTGCTGGCACTGCGGCACGGAACTTATTGAGTTTGAGTTTCGCACAGATTTCCTTAACTTGATCAAATCACAGGAAGCTGTTGGCTTCGATTACATCCAGGTTATGTCCAGCGGGCCGGGTCGGTTTGTAATCAATACAGTCGTCATTGCGAAACCTTTCGATAAGAGGAGCTAAAGTACACTTCCTTTTTATATTTTCTTACAGTGTCTTTGACAGAAATCTGGTATTGAGTTGTAAAACAGTTGTAAATATTGACTCATTTATTATGAGTCATTTCAACTCTACATTTACGTTTTGATGCCTTATTGACTTTGATTACAAATTTGACAGACATTGCTTTATCTTAGAGTAAAATTATGGTTTGTTATAAAGTGAGGCATTTTGAAACTAATAAGGATAATTTCTGAATCTCAAATTATCCCTGTTCCAATAATAATAGCACAAAGCAGGTATGAATGAAACAAACAATACACCCACAAATGCACACCCACACACACTCATACCCATCCGTGCACCCACACTCACACCCACTTCACACTCTCGCCCACCTTACACTCTCATGCACCCTACATGCACCTTATTAATGAAGTACAATGCTTATTATCTATGTAGCTATTTGAATTGAAATACATTTATAAGTTACGTTTGAGTCTTTAAAATGCAGGCTTATAATCCGATCAAGCAATTTATTGAGACCAACTATACATAGAACTTGTTTGGAATTGAGTTTTGATTTGAGTCACTGAAGTTGTATGTACATTTAGAATCAAGAGGACAGAGTTTTGTCATAGAATGAGTATTTATAGTAACATTATATTTACTAAGGGAGTACTCTCGTCTAGGTTATCCCATAATCAATATAATCAGTATACCGGTAGTCTGACCTGTAATAAACCCTATGACGCTTTATAACTATGGAATAAAATGAATGAAATTGGCATGATTAAATTGAGGACAGGGTAAATTAAAATAAATTTGAGCGTTTTTGGACTCTCTTTTGAGTAACAGAGAGGTATTCAAAATAGGCTTTATAATAAATGAATGTAGATTAACAAAACAAAAGAAGAAAATCTCTTTTGCAACACTATAATACCTGTAGGCCTGTTTTAACACGTTCCTCCACAAGGTCTTTCAATATATTATTATCTAATTAAGTTAAAGTAAAGTTCAACATAATTGTCTAATGCAATACTCTATCTGTGTTGACATTTATCAAATTATGACAAACTCATGATGATACATTTGAGCTTTTATGCATGCCTTGATGTTAAATGTGTATGTTGCGTGCGAACGAATGGCCTTGATTATTGATTCCGCGTTGCATGAAATTGGTGCATACCTTCTAATGGTCAACTTAGTTCCACCTGCGTGACTGGCGCGGCGGAAAGTGTGCCGGCAATGGAGGTGAAAGTTGAGAACGAGCGAGGGAGTTGAGAATGACGGAACGAGAATGCGAGGACGTGATCGTTCCAGGACAGATGCTTCGTCTGTTAAATTATGAATAATTTTTAGGTGGCACAATGGGTTTGGTATTGATCAGGGATAGTTCGAGCTAGGTCATCAGATAGTGTGTGGACGTAAACATGCCAATGTAGGGAGAGAAACGGGGAGAGGGAGAGAGTGAGAGACTGAGAGGGAGAGAGAGAGGACGAGTGAGAGAAAAGGAGAAAGAGAGAAAGAGAGAGAGAGAGAGAGAGAGAGAGAGAAGGAGATTTTAAAACAGAAAGGTGAGAAAAGAGAGACATCAATGAATTAGAAAGTGTGTAAAGTTGATAAATTTTATCAGAAATGTGTGTGTGTGTGTGGGGTGGGGGGAGGAGGGAGGGAAGGGGCATTGGAGCATGAGCTGATCTCAGAAAGAAAAGACAGAGAGTACATACTTCGCAACCTGTGGCGAAACCAGATAACAATATTATCAGGCATTCATGCTTTTAGCAGGGACTTGAAAGCAAGTCCCTGCTTTTAGAAAGGCTCTTGAAGAATAGTACAATATAATGAAAATAGAATGGGAATGTTTTAGACACAATAGTCTGGGGTTAGGTTGAAGAAAATTTAAAATAGAGAATACATTCAATGTATTTTTCGGTAATATTATATCCATTCCTGATATTGAATACAAATGAATATTTTTGCATTTCATTGTCCTTGAATGTATGGAAAGTGGATTTAAAAGCTACATCAATTGACTGGTGATAAATTAGGGTTACACTGTACTGAAGAATATGATTTTATTTGGTATCGTATTGCTCGTGATAAGTGAAATTCCTTTTGTGCAGTCGTATATTGCACATTTCAACGTATGATTAGATATTGTTTTTCTTTTTTCACTAATCTGGGCCTTTTACAGAAATAAGGGGTTAAATCACTGTCAACACTGTCTTTCTTTTCTGCTATAAATAGTTGTACAGTCAAAGCTGTTTTAGTGACAACCTGTCTACGAAGACCACATTTTTTGTTTCCCTTGAAAATAGTTTCTCATTGAAACATGTACTAAAAGAATCTGTACATAAAGACCACCTGTCTACAAAGACCACTTTTTGTGTTTCCCTTGGGCGATCGTATAGACAGGTTTGACTTTACATGTAAATTTAAATAACATATTTGTAATTATTTGTTACATTCTCCCATTTTTTGTAGGCCCTTGAGCAGGAGAGGCACGAGCTCCGCATGAAGCTGGAGACGGCCCACACCGAGAAGGAGAACATGTCCTACGACCTCCGCATGGAGGTGGAGTCTCTGCGCAAGGAGGTGGCCCATCAGAGCGAGGCCCTCAAGGTGGCCAATAGCAACAAGCAGGGCATCATCGGAGAGCTGATGGAGCAGACGGATCAGAACATGAAACTGGCAAATCAGCTTCATGAGGTAGGTCACTTTCGGGTCAAAGATAGTTTCTTATGACCTCCAAATGATGAGTTTAAACACTTTAAAATGGTCTGTACTAGTAGAGAGCTGATGGAGCAGACAGATCAGAACCTGAAACTTGCAAATCAGCTTCATGAGGTAGGTCATTTCAGGTTCAAAGGTAATTTCTTTCGACCTTCACATGATGAGTTTAAATAGTTTAAGAGGGTCAAAACTTTAAGAGGTGCCAGTGCCTCAATTTTAGTCTGGACCTCCCAAATTTCAAAATTTTAACTAAGATATACAGACCTAAAAATCTTGGTCAGTACCCACTATTACAAAAGAAAAGTTAGTTTCTCTGCTTTTCCCTACTGCTTGATATCTATTTCCTAATAAACCTTATTCTTTATACCTTTTGAGATATCGTTTTTTTCTTTCTCTCTCTCTCTCTCTCTCTCTCTCTCTCTCCCTCTCTCTCTCTGTGTATCTCTCACTCTCCTCTTCAACAAATTTCTAATTCTAATGATCATCTTTGCTTTCCTACGGTATATTCATTCCCTCTTATCTGCCGTTTGTCTCTTTCCCCCTCTTCAATCTTCTCTCTTACACTAGAGACTCTTCCATCTCTCTCTGTGTGAACAATGTGTTCTTTCGGCTCCTGAAGTCAATGATTTTCCACAGCTCTCTGTATTCATCGGCTTTCCTTGAAATTCCTGTTATTTCCCCATAAGGGCCCATTCTTCTTCAGGTGCATGTACTTAGCTGATAATGAAGATGAGGCTTTCTTGTTAAAGTGTATGTGATATCTTCTCTAAAATTCTTCTTTCTCTCCTGTAACCATTTATCAGCGTGCAATTATTTCAGTCCATTGGATTTATATTTTAAGTTAAGAATTTGTCACTCCGTATTCCAAATAAATTTGATAGCCGGATCCGTCATTTGCATGCAATATTTTTTGTGGATTGTGAATATGAAAACATTTGAAACAAGCAAATTTAATAAAACCTCTTATTCATATGACCTTTTTTTTTCTTAGTGAAATTTACAGTTTAAAACATATAAACAAGCTAATTTGAAATCATCCCACATTGACACATCCTTGAAGAATTGTACAATGTAAAACATTTAAAAAAGCAAATTTAATGTTATCCCTTATTTACCATGCTATTGTCTTTTGAAACTGTTTTTTAGGATATGTAATTTGTCAAAATTCAGATGGGCATCTACCCACGTATTGCCCATCCTGAACTTGAAATGGTACACCAAAGTATGTCTTTCTTCGTTCTCACAATTCATTTCTTTAGATGAGTGGGATTATATGTCAACAGACTAGGGTCAAACCGAGTGCATGCCCCTATCACATTTATAAGATAACAATGAGAGTTCTTAAAGACAAACACAATTCTGCTAGTCATAGTTTTAGCAATAAGCAACACAGGCAAGTTTATTTATGAGACATTTTTACACACACTCATCTTTGCTCATCTGTAGATCTATCTCCCTAAAAAAAGTCATCAATAAAAGATTTTAAAAATGCAACACACAATACACAATTAAATGTAGTATTTTGACCAAGTAGAGCATGTAGAGCATTTCACAAGAGCAATGTTGGATACACATTTTCATACAAAATGTAAAGATTTTATGGTGTAAAACCGGTCTCATGCAGGAAAAAATTAGAAAGACAATGTTCTGAATGTGAAGTGAATCCATGCATACTACCGGAGTTGTCTACTTTGTTCTTATTGCAAGAGCAATAATTCTCTGAAGTATGCAGTGGCGGTCTTATTTACTGAATCGTGAATCGTGTCAGTGGGATGGGGTTATTCTTGCTTGCTCTGTCATGCTTCATTAACCGTCATCTGTTTGACAAGCGAGAGAGAGGGAGGGAGAGACAGAGAGAGAGAGAAAGGAGGAACGTGATGGAGTATTCCAGGGAGGATACAGAGAGTAAGATTTATTAACCTTGACTTCACGACTGAGGCGTAGGAGCTGTTTCACGGTACAGCGGTCACCTCCCAGCAGCATCTCTTTATTTTGGGTAAATCGGGAGGCCAGTTTGTATCCCATTTTGTACTTTATCAGGTGATGAGGGTGTTATTTATTAGCTGCTGTTTCAGGATGATTTCGACGAGAAGGTGATGATTCACAAATGATTCTTTCAGAGTACATGTAGGCAGATTGAGGAATTAAGTGCAAGTAGTTGACAAATGAAAATGAGAATAGTAGATAGGAGGAAGGGGGGACAGTTACTGCGAGTCGATGATTACAAGACAATGGGGAGGAACTAGAGGAAAGGGGCTGTTTAGAGAGGGAAGGAGGAGAAAAGAAAGAGAGAGAGAGGGAGAGAGAGGAGATAGAGAGAGAGAGAGGGGATAGAGAAATAAATAAAGAAGTACAGGGGAGGGGAGGAGGAGAGGGGAGAGAAGGTGAGAGAGGGAAAAAGGAGATAGGTGGAGGGAAAGAGGGACAAGGTGAGAAAAAAAGTAGCAGGGTTAAAGAGTAAGCTAGCAAGGAAATGAAAGAGAGAGAGAGAGAGAGAGAGAGAGAGAGAGAAAGAAAGTGTGAGAGAGACAGACAGACAGAGATAGAGGAAGAGAAAAAAAAATAAGAACAGAAAAAAGACTAGTATTGGATGAAAGAGAAAGGGCTTTCAAAGGAGAAGAAAGAGAATGAATTGGGTCAATAATATGCAACAGGTTGTGTGTGTGTATACATTCACATCATCTTCTTAAGATATGAAAACACCCAGTGTACGATTCTAATGCACAACGCGCCAGGTTTAATAGGCATTTGTATAGGTTTATGTGTAGACTACTGTGCATTACTCCATGCACACATGCACTTTACATGTCTAGTAATTTGATTTACTTCAAGGATATATTTATTTGACTTAAATTGATTTCATTAAACTCTTTTGTTTCAAAGGTTTTCTTCTATATTGTTGATGAATACTAACAAAAAAAAAAACTTTAAATTTGGTGAATTTCATCCCCAGTGAGATTTACTCCACATAAAGATATGATGCAATATAAAAATATGAAAAATAAAATATAAAAAGGAAAAGAAAGCAAAGGTGTTAAAATTCATGGATCAGCGGTCTGCTTTTGAAGAATAACATAAGAAGATAAGATCAAACTTGTCACTATTTAGTTGTTTATTCATTCATAAATTATGCAAACAGCTCAGTCAGACATGCAGTAAGTTCATCTGTAAGTCAGCAGACAATTCTAACACCTAACCAGTCAGCCATTTAACCACCCACTTTATTAATTTATCCAACATTTGTATCACCTACATATTTATACTTCACACCTGATTCAATTATTTGCATTGCCCCAAAACATCGTTAGATTCTATAAGAGTGTCAGTTTTTCTTTTTCACCCAGTAGATGCCGAAATCGGATGCAATATAAAAACATGTTGTTTTTCTGTAATAGTAAATTTTTGTTATAGGCAGTTTTATCTAGGCATACAGGACCACCTTCCATTTTGTCTTTCATTTGTATTTCCAAATAATCATACATGTATATTCCTATAACCATGTTGATTATGTAAGTGTTCTTCATTTAACAAGCGTTTGTTAATTACGTAAAGCACCTAGAAACAATATTTTAATTAAAGGTAATACAAAGTTAATGAAATTATGAAATAGGCTGGATAGTGATTTTTTACAATTTTGATATATTTTGATGCCCATGTGGATGTATTATAAGCATTAGAAAATTTAGCCCCTAAAACACTTCTGCTTTTGAGAAAAATTGAATATCAAAATTTACTGGTGCTCCTGGTAAATTTAGATAAATTTCAAATAGCGCCTATAGCCGTACAATGGTATCTGACACCATGAAAATCTCAGAATATGTTGTTGTGATATATAATTTCCTAACGGGAATAGCCAATTGGTCGATAATAGGAAACATGGTTTTATAGAAATTAATATCTTGACTATGAGAGGGAGCTATACAACATAAGGAGTTTATTTTTTACAATTTTATCACTTTAGACTTGATTTCAACCGCGAAAACGATCACCGAATATTGTAGGATTGCATATGCTTCCAATATGTTCATTTAAACCAAAATCATGACCCCATCCGAAAACTTTGTATCACTTTATCGATGTGAACTATTATTATTGTTACTATTTAAAAAAAAAAAGATTTTTATTTGTATTATTTGTATATTCTTTTTTAAATTATTAGTATTAGTATTATTACATTTTGTTGTTGTGATGATCATTATTATTATTTTTTAGTATTTATGAGTTCATGCATAGAATAGGCCTATAGATACTTAACCTGTTCCTGTTGACTACTGATTGCTCTCTCTGGATTTTCATATTCAATGGGTGAAAAGAGATTCAAAATCTTGGGGAATATGTTGTAATAAGCTAGAACAAGCATGTTGTGGAATTGAAGGAGGAAAAAAAACATAAAAAAATACAATGTTTATGATGAACTTCTTGAAGCTGTCATCCACAAATTACACAACGCAGTATGCCACCTGGTGTGCTTGTGGACAATTCAATTTACAATTACAATGTACATCCTTGAAACATGATATTGTTCCCCCGTGGCTAAATGGGCTGTCCTGTTGAGCCTTGCATGCAATAAGAGATTGGATTACACCAATCTCACCTGAGGCATATTTAAGGGGTCCATGCCATGTTTGTACACGAGGGTGAGAAATATTAGATTTTTTTAGGTGCTGGGTTATTTACTTATTTGTGCTATAGGCCTATGCAATGTGGATGTTATTCACTCATTTTACATGGAATAAATATAAGTAAAGATTTACAAATATATAATAGATGCGACAGAGTGAAATAGAATCTGGAATTAAGTACAGTAGTTGCTTGAGAAAAATATAAGTTCAGATTTATTTTAATCTAATTATTCACCAAGAAGATATACATGTACATGAAAATGTTATAGACAATATGTATTGCACACTATTTTTAAAATATTTTTTATGACACAGCTCACATGCAGCTTTTTATGCAAGCAAGCCCCTACCATAAATGGTTTTAATAGAGTCCAAAGTGTGTTTGCTCATTATGAATTCTGCAATGTTTGCAAAAGATTATTGGCTCAGACATAAAGATTAGCACCAACTACTATGCAAAAACACAGTGCAATTAAAATGTTTTATAAAAGTTGTTTGCGTTGTAAAGATGATATGTGCCTGGAAATATTCCATCGGCTTGTATCAGGGTATGTTAGTTAACTCTCATATCCCTGCTTGTATTTAACAAAGTTAGGAACATGTGCGATTGCCTGAAATGATACCGTTATAAGTACAGTATCTCTTAAGTATGGTATTTAATTTTGCGTGGGTTTGGGGTAAATATGCTTCCAAATATAACAGTTCACCAAGAAACTGATCTAGGCCAACATCCTGTTATTGCACTGACTGTACCTACAAATGTAGTTCCGTATGGCAATTTTTTCCCCTTCAGTTTGGGGTCTTATCTTTGAGATGAATTGAACATATTTGTCCTACATGTATATGTCCATGCTGTGATGGAACAGAGGTGCTCAATCCATTTTTCGTCTATACAGAGATTGCTTCCTTCCGGAGTTGAATCCTATCCAAATTAGAGTGGAAACCAATCAAACAGTGGTTGAATAACTCTTTCGAGAGTGGATTCAAATACGTTTGAGAGTGGTTTTCCCCTTAAAACAAAGTGGTCCCTAGTTATGACTCCCCCCAAATTTGCACTCCTGTAAATTTGAAAATGTCTTCTTTTTAAAACAATTTTAAAAATAAATCTAGGGACTGTGAATGCCCCATTATATTAAGCTTCCTTTCTCAACTTTTATCACAAACGTCATGGATATATAAAGGTACACTGCTTGTATATATATATATATATATATATATAGGCTGCTTAGATGCGGAAGGGTACTGGCTTTTATATTTTATCACATGGTACGCCCCTCCTAGCTTTCAACAGATGGTACTCTTGAAGTACAACATTTTCTCAAGCCACAGTCTGTTGGTCACACTCCTGTTGGCCTTCACGTATGTACAGTATGTTGTTCAATATGAATCCTTTGTTGCATGGTCGATGCGATATGAAAACATAAGAAACGCCAACCATGCATGTTTTCACAAAAGCACCTGATTGGTAGACGACAGCCAGCCATGTGATCGATGGTGTAGTAGCGTTGAGCCGCTGTATAGGAACACACTTCAGACCATGGACCAACACTCTTACAATGCTGACTGGCCAAAGTTGATTCAAAGCCTGTCTGCACTGATGCAATTCACACCATCAAGTGGATGTTTGGCAAATCGCCAGGTTCTTTTGTTTTTCAAGCGTATTCGCAATTGCAACAGGCTCGCTAAACGCATGACTGGCGCCATCAGGCTGAGTCAATGTGTATAGTGTTTGATTTAATCTGGCTATGTGAAAGGGCTCTTAGTCAATATTAGTGGATGCAGCATGTGCAAAATTATCTGTCAATCATTGTATTTAATGCAAAGGGGGTGTTCACTTTGAAGCCATAAATATGATATAGACTTACCCATGAATGTATAGGCCTTAAGGTATACACGTATTTGAGGAGAAATAAAACCTGATGTCCAGTTTATGAAGAGCAGCTTGTTTTTGAAGTATGATGCTCAAAGTGAGCTAATGATTGCTAAGTTGTTTGAAATTAATGCATCTATGCATTAGTATCAATCAATTTGGTTATTTGGCATCAAAGAGGGAATGCTGGGGAAAGATCACCCTTTTTAGCCCATTCTTTTGCAAGCCACTATTACCATCCCATAGCCAGAAGGACGTTAAGGCTATTGTAAAGTGCTATTAATTAAAGTCCTTCTTGTTTTTAAACAAGGTATTTTTCTACTGAAACCAAGTAGGCTAGTAGACTGGAGTGAAAATTAGGAGAGCAAAGATTTGTGCTAATGGGAATACGCCAAGTAAATTATCCATTAAAGCTGAGGCAGATATATATGGTCAATGTGGTATTTTTTTTTTGCCAAGTCATGCTTTTCTCACATACACTGTTTGCCCAGTCATATTTGCTTCTCCGACCCTCTGTGTTTTTTCCCACTGATCCAAAGAGAATATCCTGGGAAAAATGATGATCAGTGTATTGACATTTTTTACCAATCATGCTTTACACTGAATTTATGAGATTATTATAAAATTATAACTTGATTCATATCTGACCAGGGGCTATATTCTGACAATCATTTTATCTTTTTTTGTTAGGGATGATGATGTTTAAAATCTTTAAAACAAACTGAAATTGCATGGAAATACACCATTGGTGTTTGAGTAGATGTCTTTTAATTTCATGTGAATGTTTCCTGTTTGCGCAGACATGAACTAATGACTTGCCTTAAGTTTGATTTTTTTTATGACAATTTTTCTTCTTCTAGTAATCTTCAAAGGGCTATGCAGCCCAATTTCATGAAGGTGAATTAAAAATTTCCCTAACAAATTGAGGAACAGTGTAACAGATTAAGAAAAGATTTTCCAGAAATTATGAAGGTGAATACCGGTAGGTGAATCAAAGATTTCCCTAACAAATTGAGGAACAGCGTAACAGATTTAAGAAAAGATTTTAAAGAAATTACGAAAATATAGAGGAATAAAAGCTAATCAAAAACATGATAGATCTGTATCAGTTTCATCTCTAGCTTGCTGATAAACCATTAAAAAAATGAGATCTAATAACAAATTTCCCTCAATCTAGAATCCCTATCACTTGCTAATAAATTGTATCAGTCTTCCATTATACAATGGGGGAAATTCAACAAATTGATTCTTGAGGTTTACCACCATTTAATATGGTGAATGGTGATCACCCAATGGAAGATGACAGTGATATTTTTTGCCTGTCTAATCTCATCTCGTGTTCTGCCAGTCAGGAGACTATTTCTCATCAAGATAAATCATGGTTTTCGAGCACAATTAATTCCCAAGGGATGATGATGATGTATCCATGGCAACAGCGGTAGATGCTGAACTGTTTTACTCAATGGAGAGAAAGAGATGAAAGAAATGATGCCCAGGTACGCAACACCAAAACGTGCTGTGAGAATGGACTTGCTCAAGAGGAGATGGTGTAAGAAGGGAAGCAAGAGATGGGAGAGA
>BEXV01001541.1:19773-45114 GCA_003118195.1 Hemicentrotus pulcherrimus
GGGGGGGGGGGGGGGGAGCAAGGTGGTGAGGGGAGAAATTGTGCAAACAGAGCCACGTGTGGCATCATGCTTAGATTTCCTCTTATCGTTTGGTAGACTCATAGTGGTTGCTGGTAACTTCTTGTGTAGACTCGAGTGTTCTTACAGTAGACGCTAAGATAAGAGAGAGAGAGAGAGAGAGGGGAGGGGCACAGGAAAGTGAGTGAGAGAGAGAGGGAGAGAGAGAGAGAGAGAGAGAATGAGAGGGGGACTGTGGATGAGGGTGGGGAGGGATAAGTCAGAGTGACTCAGGATGAGTTTATCGTGTCTTGCCACTAGATATGTACATATCGAACTCCACTTTACAAACGTGATTTGCGGGATGTCGCGTTTATCATCTCTTCACGATTCAAAATAAAAGCCTTGTCTCTGCGCAGCTGCTTAATAATTTGCGTCGTTTGACCCAGGAAGCAGACAGTTTCTCAGGGGTCAACTAGATGGATGAGTACACACACATGCTTGTACAACAACATGGCGCGCTATCTCCGAAACCAGAAATTAGCCTTGGAAGGTCCGATTTGTATGTGGGATTCAAAACAGCTTTGCATTTATCATGTCTCAGAAACGTGATTCTGGCTGTATGTCACATACAAAATGCACTTTTTTTGGCGTTACAATATGCCCATATCTAAAGACGTTTGAAAAAGGCTTTGCGTTTAACACCTTAAAAATTTGCCTGAAAGACGTTTGAAAAGGTTGATTCCAGGCAAAAAATTGCTCAATAAACGCACCCTCAGTAATATGAAATAGGTCTATTGAAAAGATATGAGAGAAAAGAATGTTGTAGTGAGATAAGAAAGAAAAAGGCAGCAAAATAGTAATTGAGATAGAGAGGGAGAGCAATGAAAAAGCGGCGAGATATTATTCTCTTCTGTTCATGTGCTCCTATGTATGCACTTCCGGTCTATTGCCTTTATTTGAATAGGAAAGAAAAATAGTGAAAAAATTAATTTTAGTCTTTGAATATGTATACAAATATTGGAATAGCTAAATGTGTAAACATGTAAATCACAATCTTTGTGCTTTCGCTTTATAGTTGTGTGTATGTTGAAAATGTGAACAATGTGAAATTCTGCATAGATTGTTTGTCCACGATAGAAGAAAAAAAAAATTCTGTTCACCGCTGCGTATAATCATGTCTGCGGATTAGGAAATCTAGGTAACAACTTTCATTTTCGCTAATTTGACTTAACAAATGTAATTTAAATTGTATACTCCATGGCTCCTGGTTTGCCCTCTGCTTACCTTAATTAGCGCTCTATTGCGAAACAAAACAGATTTCCTACGTACTTAATGGAAATGATGTCATTGATATTAAAATAGTATTCTAGATAGGATAGGGCAGGGTCCTTTTTCCATACAGTCGTCAGTCGTAATTATCTGATGGATGCCAGCTATCGTCCTGACATTGACGACGTAATTATGTTGATGGTGGCAACCGTATGAATTAAAAGGTTTGCGTGCTGCCTGCATGCCTTTCAAGGTGAGAGAAAGATGGAGGAATGAACTGCAGATTGGCAGCACCGACTGGCTCGAAAGCATTCACATCCATCATTCATTACATTGGGTATTGAAGCCATGAACACGCGTTTTGGTTTTTCCCCAGAAATAGTGGAATTGTGACTGCAGGCACTTACATGTAATTACCTGGTTGAAAACAGTCAAAGTGATTGTAATTGATTCTGTAAGAGTCTCTATTTATTGTTACCATACCGAAAAATGTGAAAATAGAATTGAACAGTACATCAGCAGAATTAGTTCACAATTAACATTAAGGATGGTTTGGTGATATAACAAATAGGATGACGTAATAGTAGATTACTGTACTGACTTCATACTATGAAGCGGATGTACTGTAATAGTTTGAGTGCCCTCTGATGAGAAAATACAGAGGTTTAAGCANCCATAGCCATAGGATCCAGAAGAATTTAGTAATAAAGAGTGTGATCAATTTAATTTAAGATGTTAGTTATTTAGAATTTATTTTTTATTTAGAATTTCCTTAATTTTCAAAGGCATAACTTGAAGTTGATTATCCAAACGAAAAGTACATGGATATAACAATCAAATGTGAATGTTTAACATTGAAAGGATAAATGGGACCAGAAAATAGCATTAAATGCTAATTGTGTCACAAAAGTATAACATGAGCACACAAGAAGGCACTATTCCTAATACTAGTTGCATCTCAGTACCTTTCCTTTTTAAAAACAAACCTCATATCAGATATACATGTATAGAGCTATCAAATAAATGTAGATCAAGTACAATACAATATTCCCTTAACAAAATGAAAATAAAAGGCTCTTAAGACCTTTTTTGCCATTTGATCTTTTAAGCTAGAAGATATCCCCAGAAAATAGGCAGATCTTTCAATTCAGAATAAGGCGCTCAAGGTAAACTGATTAATAATGATTTCTGTGATTGACGGATGATAGACATGGGGAAAAGAGGGCACGAGCCGGTGAACAAAGAAACAAGAGCTGAATAGACGACAAATTTCTGTTACAAAAACACCATTCCCAATCGCCTCGTCTACTGCATTCAAGCTGACCCATTTTCTCCTCCATACAACAATTTTACCCAATCTTCTCATTAATGCTCGAGGTCGGTTCCATTAAACGCCCGCCCGTGTGATGGAGTTACATAAATAGCAAGCCTTGTTTACTGTTTCTTTTTCCTTGCTCAAATTGAGACAATGTAGACATTCATGGATGTGCAGTATACCGCATACAATCCTTATATCATCATTTCATATTTTTATTATACAATTTTTTTTTTCTTGAAATAATGAAGATTAAAAAAAAAAATTTTAAAAGAAAGTTATGAAATTATGGTTACTGTTTATGCAACCCCCAAACAAGGGCATCATCTATTAATGGATCTCCAACATAAATGATAATCTTTTTCCTTCTATCTGTCTCTCCCTCTCCTCCTCTCTCTCCTCTCTTTCCCCCTCTCTCTCTCTCTGTCTCAATCTCTCTTCTTTCTCTCTTTTCATCAAATTTTCCCTCCCTGTTGTCACAATCTTTCTATTTTTCTTTCTCTCAGATGCAAATCAAATGTTCATTACCTTGCATTTTCACTCGGTTATTATGTAATTCAGCCCATTTCGGATTCAATATGTCATTTGAATTAATTTGTAAGCATAATTTGCTTGTCATTTAAATTACACAAAAATTGAATCTAAATGCAATATTAATGTGATAAGAACAATCAATTTTACATTTCATATATATATATATATATATATACAGTCATTAAAAAAATGAGAGAAGTTCAAAGTGGCCACTATTCATGTTTAAGATTCTTGTGTAAACCGTCAATAAAATATAATTGAAACACTTGTCACATCAAAGAAAGTGTAATGGATCCCTTGTATTCTGTTCAACAATTTTGACTTACCACTGCTTAGATTTAGTGTGATGTCAGAGGTGATGTGGCTTACAATCTTGAAATTTGCGAAGATTTTGTACTATATTTTGATTATATGTTTCTGATTTAACAGTAGTGTTTTTTCCCCTTTTTTTTACGCAGACGACTCGAGAACGAGACAGCATCCATGATCGTCTGGGGATTGTCGAGAGGCAGAATGAAAGCATGTCCCTCTTCCATCTTGATTCAAGCCTTGGCAAGTCTGAGCAACTAAGAAGTGAGGTGAGAAAACAGAGTTGATGTGCAGCTAATCTCATGGCTTAGGACTCCAGGGGGGTGTTTCACAAAGATCCTTTTTAAGTTGAACTTATCTCTAAAGTTGGACATAACAATTATTGAAAGCCGTTAGCATTTATGAAAGTATTTTGTAAAAGTTATTTTAAAAGGCATAGCATGTTGGTTCAAATCATTCATATTTTCTATTATCAAGGAGATTTCATGTTCTCGATGTGGAATTTATAAAAAGTCTAAAATACTTTTTTTTTTTGCTTTTGAATATATTTCATTCTAAGGCTACAAATGGCTCTCCGCAATGTTTAAGTCCAACTTAGAGATAAGTTCCACATAGGAATTTTGTGAAACACCCCCCAGATAGGAGATGATTGAGGAGAGGTAGATATATACATGTAGTAGACATTGGTTTTTGGGAGAAATCCACTTTAATTTGCAAATTTGTGTATATTTTAACAAATTACAGGCACATGAATATATGTGTAGGACTTTTAATTTATGCGGTGACTGTTTTCATTCCCACATGCTATTTATTTAGTGTACCGGTAGACAAACACACACCCACACCCACCCACCACACATACCCTCACACACATTTACATGTTTCTGGTGTAACTGGAGGACTCATAAAACACATTAGTATGTAATTACATTTGAGGACAGATCTTTTTTAAATAGAAATATTACATACTAAGGACTTTCTGGAAATTTACTACATTGAACCAAGGACCTACATTTTCCGTGCAAATAAAGCATTCAAAATAAACATACCCCTATATAAAAGGACCTCAAATTAAAAAGAAAATACAGGGTTCTCGAACCGAGAATGCCCTCCTTTTGTGAGTGGTCGTCAAAGCGAATGTACATTCTTTTGAGTGTTCTCGGCTCCCACTCATCCCTTGCACACACACCCACATATTTTGTTTTTCCATAAGTTTTATTTTGATTTCATTCAACATCAAAACAATACAAATAGTTCATCAAAATACAATTCTTTTTTCATCATAATGACATAACTAAACTGACTGAAACATAAGTTAACATGAGTTTTTCTGTATTTCTTGTTTAGGTCGGAGCTTTGAGGGATGAAAACAACAGGCTGGGGGAGAGGTTTGAGGTCGTGTCCAGTGAAAACATGACCATGATGTCGAAGGTCGAGGAGGCCAAGGAGAGGAACATGATGCTGGAGAAACAGGTGCAGGAGCTAGAACAAAGAGTAAGTGTAACCCCTTTTCTAGGAAGAATGCCTTGAGGAATTACTTTAAAACCAGAAAATCAAGCAAAATTTTGGTACTGGCTCATTTTTTTTGTAAACAAACCTTTCATGACTGCTATCAAAATGTCACATATGTGCAATCTAGACCCGTTGCCTAATTAATGTACGTTTCTGGTTTATATAAGTATCAGAAAATCCAGCTGTGATTGTTGGCCACAAGTACTATCATTCAGTCAGAGAAATATTTATTTGGCTGCATTTTGTATACAATTGCTCTCCTTATAGACTCATGAACAATTTGATTATTAAATTACAAAGTATTATGTTAACCCTAGCTCTTTCACATTGTAAAAATCAACAACATTATTTGGAAAGTGAAGTCTAATCAAGTTCACAGTACAGAATGAAATGAATACAATTTGTGGCGGTCCTTTGTAGAATCTACATGAACAATACATAAAGTATGATACTTTAAGGATATCATGTTCATGTACATGTAGATGTACTACTAATTTTTTCTTCTTTAACAGTTGCAATTCAGAGAGGCAGAGCTTAGAGACCTGAGCCGTCTGCATGAGGAAACCATGCAGGAGCTTGGAGCCGCTCGTTCCCGCGCCAACACACACTGCAGCAGCTCCCTCTATGACGAGCTGGAGACAGCCGAGCTCACAGGCTATGAGAGCTCGGAAGAAGACTTGGAGGTTGATGACAGGGCTGATGTGATGAAGTTCCTTGGTAGTCGAGCCACAAGTATGACTAGACAGCTGAGCCTTGCAGAGGAGTTGGCCCAGTCACTAGGGGAGTTGGAGTCCTCCGGGAAGGGTCATACCCCAGGGAGTCAGGAGATGAGCTTAGCAGAAGAGATGAATGCAACCGACGTTGACCAGACTCCTCGGGACGAGAAAACCTTACAAGACTTTGTAGACCGACTTGATAGAGATAGTCTGAACGAAGGGTTTGTCAAGCAAAGTGGACGTTGTCAGGCTGACGGGTCAGAGCATCAGAGCAAGAGCTTAGCTGATGAGCTGGCAGAAACTGTTTTTAATGGTAGACGGCATCCAGGGGGGTTCAGTGGTCCTGGGACACCTCGACAAGAAGGGGCAAACACTTTAGCCAATGTTATAGCACAGAGTGGAAATACCTTGAGCCTTGCTGATGAGCTGTCGCAAGTCTCTTCATCTATGCCAAACATGAAGTTGGAGTCGTCCAGTACACTGGTAGGCTTAGGGGGAGATGTTTACATAGGAGGTGATGGTGATAAAAGGATGCAGAGTGGCATCATCATAGGTGGAGACGATGAGGATGAGGAGGAGGAGAGGATGATGCTTGGGGTTCCCATGGCAACAAAATGTTTGAATCAAGGACTGAGCTTAGCCGATGAGCTGGCTAGCATGGGATACCAACAAAGCTACGAGGAAGATGGAGCTGAGGGAGAGGAGGAATGCATCACTGGTGGTGATGGAGGATGCGATAAGTTTGGAAGGAGCGAAAGAGGAGCTGAGATGGTTGCCAGTAGAGTGAGAGAAGGAGGAGGCAACGGTTTCATGACTGCTGAGTCAGGAGTAGGAAGAGGCGGAGGAGGTGCGGAAGGAGGAGTAGTAGCAGTGGATGTTGATGATGAGGATGCAGAAATTATCAGTTTGGAGACTCCTAAAGCATCTCCTAGCAGGAGTCCTAGGCCAGGAGACTTGCACATCAAATATAGACAGGTTCGTTTGTCATCTTAAAACAAAATACTCTTATAAATAGACATACATTGTATAGATGATTATTGGTTAGATTTACAACTTTCTTACTTCATCTAGTGAGTAAACTTATTTCCCTACATTTTCAAATACACTTTGAACTGGATACTTCCTTAATTTAATTTGCCTTTTTGAGACTTACCAAGCATGATGTGGTATATCAAACAAATATTGACTGCTGAATTTTTGGGTCCCCAGTGACCTCAAGCCAGTTTTAACTGTTACTCTTAAAGCAGTCAATATTTGTATATTACCTACTTGGTTGTATTTGAGTTGTCTGTAGAAACATGATTTTTTATTACAGAACATTCTCACTCAGATTCTTCTTTAAATTTGTCTTAGATTGAGGATGTATTCTCCACTGGGTCAATGTCATACTAACCCATTTTAACTGTGATGCTCAAAAGTCTAAAATCAATCAATATTTGTATATTACCTACTTGGTTGTTTTTGAGTTGTCTTTAGAAACATTATTTTTTTAGAGAACATTCTCATATGCTTCTTTCAATTTTTCTTAGATTGAAGAAGTTCTTCACTGGGCCATGACACACTAACACAGTTTGAACTGTGACCCTCAAAGGCCTTTAAACCAGTCAATATTTTTTTTATTACCTACTCTGTTGTATTTGAGTTGTCTGCAGAAAAATAATCTTTATTGTTCAAACATATTTGTTGCTTACACCCAGTAAATAAAGATCGATTGATCTATCTGTAATTGAAAACAATTCATAATTTTTCTTAAATTAAAGAACATTCTCATAAGCTTCTTTCACTTTTTTTTAGATTGAGGATGTTCTTCACTGGGTCCATGTCACACTGACCCACATCATCCTGGAGCTTCACTCCTTGGTGCGCTTACCCCTCACCGACCTGGGCATCATGCATGCATCCAGCGTCCTTCATTCCGTCCACCCCTCCTCCTCCTCCTCGCACCATGCCCCTGCTGCATCATCCAGCCACTGGTCCACAGCTACACCAGCACTTCACATAGATGATGATGATGATGATGATGAAGAGGATGGGGACATGGATGAAGGTCGGAGGTCAGAGTTGATAGGTGACAAGGTCAAGTCCCAGTTGAGCGTGTTGAGGAGCATGCTGAGTATCGTCGTGAACGGATCACCAAAGATGGTAAGAACACTTGCTTTTTACAAAACCGAAATGGCTTTAATAATTAAAATGATTCAAACAATCAAACCTGTCTCTAAAGTCCATCCCGAGGAAATAGGAAAAGTGGCCTTTGAAGACAGTTAGCCTTTCCCATCAGGTCCTGAAACATATTTCTCCCGCAAGGTAAAAAAGTGGCCTACTTTTTAGAAAGAACGCCCTTATAGATCAAATCCTTCATTTTTGTTGCCCCATGCCCATGGAACAAACTTGCTGCATTTTTTTTTAGAAGAAATCAAATTTCACTTGACTTCTTCGAAAAAGAAATGAAAACATACCTCTACAAGTCTTTTTAATTTCTTTATAGGCTAACGGACAGTCCCTTGTATCCTCCGGAAAGAAGCATTATGAAATCCAATTATTGATCTTATTATTATTATCAAATCTATCTGGATGGCTATACTCAAGACAGGTATGGCGGTAGTTGGAGTCATGGATTTATTATTGGCTACAATATTAAGCCTTTCTTCCCTAAATTGGCAACACTGATACATGCAGTATTGCTCTGCAGATTATTGCTTGATGGTTCAATCTGTTCAAGTTTTGTCAGACCATTACAAAAAACAAAACAAAAACAAAAACAAAAAAACACAGGTCATGCAAAGGATTTCCATCAACTTCCATTCATTCCCTCAGAGAATCCTTCCTACGCAACCTGTTCACTCAAAGAAAATGTTTTTCAATTTTTGAAAGGCTGTGCTGTTTTTATGATTTAAATAAAGTGAATTAAGACATTATATTATTTCTTTATTACATGACAGAAGCTATTTTGTATTGTGTTTCTATTTGAAATACTCTAGATAGATGCATTCTCCTCTTGGGTGAAAAATATTGATAACTAACAATATGTGCTTTAGAAAGCTTTGAATAGTTTGGGAAGCATGAGGTGAAAGTATATAGTGTAGTTTGGATTTGTCAGGTTTTATAGATAGGGGACAGACTCTCCTAGCTAGTAGAGCTGCAATCTCTTCCTGTTTGCAAACCTTAATGCAGCATTAAAAGTGTTCTTCTATTTTCTAGACAGTATAGCAAAAGGTTTTTGATTGAAAAGTTGCAAACAGGTTAAACAACTAAGGTACTTGCTTTGATAGAAATATATTGAGGGTTCAGTGACACAAAGACACATCTCCATATTTGCCAAAACGAGTATTTGATATAAAATGTTCAGAAAAATTTGGGCTTTCCAGGAAACACAAAGACTTAACTCCACCCAACAACTCA
The DNA here is from genome assembly GCA_003118195.1 of Hemicentrotus pulcherrimus. NCBI lineage: Eukaryota > Metazoa > Echinodermata > Echinoidea > Camarodonta > Strongylocentrotidae > Hemicentrotus > Hemicentrotus pulcherrimus. Next base: position 28,828 of record BEXV01001541.1, read on the forward strand.
TTGAATTCAGTGGCTAGTGAAACATAGACTTAACTCTTTAAGGCGGCCAAGTGGACCTCCATCTTTAAACCACTTTTTCTCAAAATGGCCTAAACGGAGTTACGTCTTTGTGTTACTGAACCCTTGATATGGAGGTATGCATTACGCATGAAACACCACTAAGTGTAGCCTGTGCACCGTGTGTGTCTCCTAGCTGAACGGGGCCTACAGAGGGCGGCGGCAGGAGGACCAGGAGCGCATCGGCCAGCTGGAGGGGCATGCAGAGGCCCTGGAGAGGGAGCTGAAGGACACCAGGCTCCAGGTGGATCTTCTGGAGGCCGAGATTGAGAGCTTGGATAAGGTGCTCCTGAGGAAGGAAGAGCAGATAGATAGGCTCCACCAAGGAAGAAAGAGAGTGAGGAAATGATTTGTGTCGTGGTGGGGCTTTAAGATAACAGAGCTGTGTGATGTGTAAGCTAGCTAGGCATGGGGAGTGGGGGGGGGGGGGGATGCAGGGGGGTGTTGAAAATGAGAGAAATATTGGTGTTCATTTCTCTGACCTCAGTAAGTGTTATGATTTATGATATAGTTGTGTACCTGGCAGAATGGAGAGAAAAACAATATATGTCATGCAAATTACAAATTAAAAATTGTATAAAGTTTTGAACTACACATTATGGTCAGTACTTTGTCTACCTGTACATCAGGATTGAACATTCAGGTCTTTAAATTTGTAGGTTGTTTTAATAACTATATTGTTTCTTAATCCTTTTCATTAAAAACAAAGAATTGAAAAAGAAAACAAAAAGAATTTGACCAAACTTTGTGTTTGCAATCTTCTGCCCAGTACATAAAAAGTTCATGTATATCTGCATGCGTGAATACCAGTTAGAAACATGTTTTATAGAATGCAATTATTTATTGAACGGAAGATTTTTTTCCTGCTGGCTGCTTTAAGTGTGTTTGCATGTACAGTGTACATGAAGATGACGATTTGTGCAAATGTACGTTTTTGTGAGCCCTGTGCATGATAATTGAACGGAAAGACAGTGTGCTTCCTATATGACAGTGGACTATTTTGTGCTTGTGCTAATTTTAGTTGTAGTCTAGTTGTGCAAAAAGAAAAACAAGTGCCTATAAAGACACTGTATATTAATATGCTGCTTAAATAACTTTTCCTGTGCTATATTAAATGCAAATTAGTGCAATATAAACATGGTGTATTGTGCTGCTTTTTGTGCTTACTATAAAGCATGTATTTTCTATTTTATATATTCTGGAGTCTGTATAAGTTGTGTGTCTTTGATGTATCCCATCTGTATAACCACAAACTTTAACCAAACTGCATCTGAAATGAAGGACATTATTGTGTGTATAGAGAGGCTTGATAATTTTCTTATTGGTATGCGATGCAGTCTGGAGATAGAATCAAGAATAAGGATTGGTCTTTCATCTACTACAATCATTTAAAACAGTAAGAACATGAATGACATTGTTACAAATTGGTCAAATAAGCTCCCTGAGAAGTCCATGGTTAAAGCAATCCCATTGTAATTATTTGGCAATGTATTACTTTTAAGGTATTATAGCCTGGTTCTCAAAAATGCTCTGCCTTTATTTTATGAATATTTTGTGTGAGTGTGCCATTCAATACTCTACCGCTTCCACCGTTTTACTCTGCCTGAAACTATCCCATTAACTTCCCCAAAGTCTCCACCCCCTTGTTTTTAACTCTTTGTTTTCTCTTTCCAACTTCTTTCTTTCTCATTCTACATTGCATGTAGTAGATCTCTCTCTCCATTTCTATCCCTACTTCCCTTGTCCCCCTCTCCATGTCTCCATTCCCCCTCTCTCTCTCTCTCTATTTTCTTTTCTGTCTCTCCTCTTCTTTTACTCTCTGTCCCCCTTTCTTGCCAATCCCTCCTCACTCTCTTTTCATTTCATTCTCTTTTCTTTTCTCTTCTTTCTCTATCTTCTCTTCCACTCCATTCCTCCCTCCCTCCCTTCCTCATTCTCTCACCCTCCCTCCTCCTCGATTTCACTCTCCTCTCTTCTTCTTTATGCTGTCTTCCAAAGGAAAATATGAGGAAGTACATTTTTCATTTATCTCTCTCTCTCTCCTACATTTCTCATTGCTCCCCATCTCTCTCTCTCTCTTGCTTTCTTTCGATCCCTCTATCATGCTGCTTTCTCTTCCTGTAATTAACTTTCTCTGTCTCTGGTTCTTTATTTTCCCTTTTCACTCCCTGTCTCTGCCAGCTTTTCTTCTATTTCTCTCTATCTTTCCCTCATTCTTTAGGGGATCAATTGCATGTACAGGAATACAGTGTACAGCTTACATCTACATGTAACAAAATATCTGACTGTATTCCTTTAGTTTACAAAAAACCAAACATGTTCTCATTTGCCTTACATTGTTATTTATCACTGCTTTCGGAACGCTAGGCTGTGTGAACACGAATGACATTGACAAATTAGGTGCCACCTTGATATGTGACTATCTAATTAGAGATGTAATTGAAGTCGTCATGAGAAGTCATGTTCTGATATATTTACATTCAAGGTCAAACCTACACAGACAGTTAGAGTAGCACCACTCTATAGCAAAAACATATTTTAGGGGAATGTAAATTTTTAGTCCTTTTAATGAATCTTTACTCACTCAATTGCAAGTACATGTACACTTGAAAACAAAGACGAATGATTATGAAAATGACAATGAGTTTGGGGTAAAATATGTGAATTTTGAGTCCTTTCAAACAAATCTTGACTCGCTAAATTGCAAGTACATGTACACTTAAAAACAAAGAACAATGATAATGAAAAGAAAACAAAAATAATTATGAATACATATAGGCCTACATATACATGAATCTTCTGCAATTTTTCTTAAACATGGCAAGCATGTCTAAAAAGTTTAAATTAAGAGAGATTCGATCCGGTTCACAGTTTAGTTTTTGTAAAAAAGGGTAAAACATTTCAAATTTGAGCTCAAATGAAGTTAAATACAAAAAGGTATATAAAAAAATATTTGAAACGCATTGAAACACATGTAGACTTCTGAAGATGTTTGTTGCCTAGAGTCTTTGTTTAAATGCTGTAGTGTAATTTATAATTACTTTTTGTTACTGATCTTATTACAAATAACAACTAGGATAATGTCTTTTTTAAATGATTAAATTTTTTGACAATGTCCTCAAAGTTTAACATGTATGGATTGAAGAACAAAGACATCATACATATGTGACACTAACGATAACTAATTGCATTGTATATTGCTGAAAAGGCTTCTTGTATTCCTTTACTATGCTGATGAAATTAGATATGCTGCTTTATGTTTAGAGCTTATTGTTTTGATGTGCCAAGTTTTCTTCTTGATAACTGTTCATGTTATTGTTCACAGTATGTGTATGACCTTCCTCAATTATGGCCTCTGCCAATTTGAGGTTTGCCAATTTAAACCTCAAATTGCTTGATTTCCAGCCCCTTCCCACCCACCTCCTCCAGCTCACCTATCCCACTCATCATTCTCCCCTCCTCCCCCTCCTCCCCCTCCATTCACCCTCTCGATCTTCCTCTCCTCCCCTCCTCTCCTCCCCTCCTACCCCTCCTCCCACCCCTCCTATCCCTCATCCAACCCCTTCTCTCCCTCTTCCTGTTTCCCCTGATTCTGTCAGTTTTGTTTATTTCTCAAAATATTGGACAATACACAAAACTACCTTGATAACTCTGGGAGATGAGTTTATTCCCCCAGCCCAAAGTGAAAAATGTTTTGAAATTACAGATTTGATTTTAACAAATAAACATATTGATTAAACTTTCAAACTGCTTTTGTGTTCAGTTGACTGCAGTATCCAATGTTAATCAAGGTAGATGGTGATTGTAATACTTTTAAAGCAAAATGATGTATCTCCCTCTGGTATTACAGATGGAGGACTGTGTGATACAGATTGAAGAGGAAGAGAGGGCTAGGAGAATGGAGACGGGAAGAGATGCAACAAGGACCCAAACAAACATGGATGATACAGGGTAAGAACACATAATGTAGACCTTATAAAGATAATTTGTGCCTGTTCCAATAAGCATGTTGATTCAAAATTAAAATTATTTTATTTCTCATGCAAAACTTAATACAATGAAACAAGACAAATATGATTATACCTGTAGTAATGGCATGAGAAAAGAGGAACTAAGTAAAAGTAGAGATTTTTGAAGTATACGTTCCTCATAGGCTGCATACCAACATGCCTTGAAAACAAAGAATACATAGAAAATCAATAAAATAAACAATATGTAACAAAAAAGAAATAATGTAATTTCGGAGAAACATAGAAAAGGAAAATTAATGAATGCAAAAGCTCTAGAATAGATCAGCATAAAGGGGGAGAAAGGGATTGAGTCGAGAGTCAAACAAACTGAGAGTCGTGCATACTGACGACGTGTCAACAATGCAGCTGACTGTATGGCACATAAAAGACTACGTTGATTGAGGTTAAGTAGCATTTGTAATAGGTTATGAAAGATAGCCCAAGTAAAATCTCTGCGTTGAAGTGCAACATGTAGCCTGTATACAATTTTAAATAGCAGTTTGTTTCACCTTTTGATAAGAGGGAAAGTTCTCCTCATATGTCACTAATGATATGCATATGTATGTATTTTCCACACAGTTTAAAAATATCAACATTATGCAGTAGATTTGCAATAAGAACATTTGGTGAAAAGGGATTGATTAGTTCCTTTCCCCTGATAACATTTGATAAGTATGATCAGAGTTAAATAACAAAGCAATAATAATATTGGTATATTTATTTGATTTGCCCAGAGGATTTGAATGTTGAACAGATCAAGCTACAGTGATTTGCACAACATACAGTGCGTCCCAGAAAAAACGAAACCGAGAATTATTGATGTTTTATCATAACTTAAACACATTTATAATTAATAAATGACACATATTTGGAAAGCTTAGAACCCCTCTTTCATTTGATGCAACTCATATGATGCACATTTTCCACATGAGTGATAACAAGGAACTTGAAGAGAGGAAACAAAGTCATTTGGCAGACGGTCTTTGAATTTCAAAGAAAAAATCACATTTCTAAAAAGTTGAGTTTCTGCCCTTTCATATGACACCTCAATCAGAAAAAATGAGCAAGGAATGAAAAAGTTCTGTTTGTTTAAAGTAGTGCTTGCATTTCCGTGATTTTATCAAGCAAATTCGTTTTCACTGGCTGCCTGCCGTAGCAATAAACAGAATTGACAAAAGACTTAACTCCGTTTCATTGACAATCAGCCATGCATCAAGTGTTTTCTTCTACGGCTGATTGTCGACGAAACGGTATTACGTCTGTTGTTAATTCCGTTTGTTGCCTGGTAGTCGGCCAGTGAAGACGAACTTTTTAAATCGAATAATGGAAATGGTAGCACTACTTTAAACAAACAGAACTTTGTTATTCCTAGCTCATTTTTCATATGAAAGGGCAGAAACTCAACTTTCTAGAAATTATATTTTATCTTTGAAATTCAGATACCGTCTGCCAAATTACTTTTTGGTTTCCTCTCTTCAAATTCATTTTAATCACTCATGCGTGAAATATGCATATCCAAATATGTGTCATTTATCAATTATGATCGTGATTAAGTGATGATAAAACATCGATAAATCTTGGTTTCGTTTTTTCTGGGACGCACTGTACATTACATGTAAATGATGTGATACCTCAATGCTTAATGCTTTGTAGACTGTTGATGACGTTAATTTCTTCTATGTTTATCGTATTAGGAGCCATGATCCCTCATCAGAGATGCAGAGCATAGATGTAGATAGTCATCATTACAGGGATGATCTGGGAGCTGGCAATGGATGGCAGGTAAGGTGTTAATCCTCATTACTAAGTCCCTCAGAGAGGACTCAAGGCTGTCAGTCCCTTGGTTGCTTACTTACAAGCATACATATGCTTTCTTAGCAATCAGGTAAAATGGGATAGGACATTAAAGCCTGACTGTCCTACTTGTAGCTACTTGCTCCCTCTATATAGAAAACTTCCCCAATTGGTGCCTGATGGTCCCCCATGATCCTCTTTTTCTTATGTTAGTTGAGAGCTGAGTTAATTAGATAGCCACCTGTCAGTGACCTCGCTAAGCAGTCTAATCCCTTCTGGCCCAGTAGTATTGACGGTCTTTAAAGGGAGGTCCAGTGAAAGGGGGAGTTTGTGTAGGGGAAACCCTGGTGTAGTGGTCCACCTGCACATACCCAATCATACTAGTAGGAGGAGAGACCTGAAGTTTACAGTGATTCTGTTTGCCCTATAAAATTACCTGTATATTTTGAAGTTTTATTGATAGAATATGGAATAAAATTATAGTGTGTACCCTAAATATGCATGGCATTATCATAATAATAATTAAGTATCTTCATCTCTGCCTGTCTTTCTCTCGTTCTTTCCCTCCATCTTTTCCCTCCATCTTTTCCCTCCATCTTTTCCCTCTTTCATTTCCTCCTTTCTCTCTCTCTCTCTCTCCCGCCCCCTCTCTCTCTCTCTATCTCTATCTCCCATTTTTTTGTTTTTCTATCTCTCCCTTTCTTCCCATCTCCCTCTCTCTCTCTCTCTCTCTCCCCCCCCCCTCTCTCTAAACAGACAGGGCCTGAGGGGACAATGGATGGGCGTAGCAGACAAGTGATGAGCATTCCGCCTTCAACTGACGGACTCTCAGCCAGCTTCTCATCGCGGAGTCAGTCTGCTCCCGAGTTTGGACGCAAGAATATGTTCACCTTCTGGAGCTGATCTACAGCCCCCTATCGCTAGACACAGAAGATGGCGTTGTGTATTCTGCCATTCACGTGGATCATGCATGCTTAATAGAGTACAAGTAAATTGTACAATCAGTGATATTCAAATCAAAATATTTTTTTTCTCTCTCTCTCACAGAAAGTGTATGTCATCATGCTTTAAACTAAAGCATGACAATTTGTTGGAAATTATGATTTGTCTTGGAGCTGTGTACTGTATGAGAAGAATAAGTATGATTCAGGTAGCAAACACAAATGTGCTTTAGCCTTATAACAAACACACATTCCATTTTTCCCCAGTTTTTTTCTTCTTCAATACGTGTGACATTTCATTTTAAGTCTTGAAATCTAAGTGCATTTTGGAAATGAACCTCACTATGAAATCAGTGTGTGATGATTATGGATGGTTCTATGCTGTTTGTGAGATTTATGGAAAAAAATGGTGTATGATTTCAAAGTTTTTCTTGCCAAAGCGTACATCTCGAATCCATTCTAAATCTCCATCCATCCATTCTGCTTTAATACTAAGTGCGAGTCAGTTGACTACATGTATGTTTGGTGCGAAGGAATAAACTTACATAAAGCAACGTTAGAGATTTGCATAATATACATATCAAAGAATATTGCACTATAGACAAGTAAAGTGGGTGAAGTTTGATTTGCATGTGCCTTTTTCAATTCACCTTTTTGTTTTGTTTTGAAGACACATTTTTAGAAGCATTCCATGTATCCATCCACTCCTGAATGCCTTATTCATCAAAGGGCACCTTTTAACGATTCCATCCAACTGCTTCTCATTTTTTCCGCTGTAATTTAACAAAGCATTAAACTTGGACCAAACCTTTGGCCTACCAGTATATAATGATTTATTTCAAGTTCTAAATTTATTTGCTTTGCCTTAAACAATAATTGCTGAAGAAAGTTATTTGGTTTAAAACAATGCCTGAAGCAGAAAAACAAAAATACAACATACAGTAGATGAATAATATATGAAAAGCAAACATTTGTCAAATTTTCTTCCTGAGGGAAGCGCACCTTTATTAAAAAAAAAGAAAAAAAAAGAGAGCTTAATCAAAAAAGATTAATTCTATTTTATTTTGCAATATAGGAAGAAATAATTCATAGAAAAGGGGAAACAATTAATAAAAGCTTGCTGAATCTACAAAGTCAAATGCGTTTCTAGAATTCAAGGGAATTTCCCTTATAGAGAATTCAGTTCATGAAAAAGTAGATTAACACTTTTAAACAGTGTTTAGGTGATAATTTATTGTACATTACACAGTACAGTACATTACCACATTCCAAACCTAAGGCTGTAATCCTAGAACAAACAATCAAATAAATTAAGTAAGAACGAATAATTCATTGATATAAGTATGAAATATTAATAGATAGGACAGAACTTGCCAAAGTTATCTGAAATAGTGACATACCAATACTAGCAGAAACATTCCACAATCAAATAGTACTGAATACAAGTGTGTAGATCTGTACAACAAAAATACTGGAATATACAAGAATTATGAATCAAGTTAATTATAAATTGTAAATAAATGTTATTTGATTCAAATCAAGCACTAATGTTTAGTGTTGACATATAAAAGAAAAATATGTAAAGTGTGAAATATACATGCCTTACCAGGATAAGTATCCTAAAAAAATAAATATAAAAAAGTGATTTTGTAGACTTGCACTTGTGTCTTTCAATCATTGAATATTTCTTTGTGATTTCAGAAAATAGAAAAATTATAAAATGTTGGCAAGATATGTATTCTCACTTAAATTGGTAGTAAAATCTTTTTTTCTTCAAGCCTTTCTTGCGAGAAGGCAAAAAATATAGTAAAGACAAAAAAAAATTAAAAAATAAAAATTAAAAAAAATTAAAAAAGGGAGAAAAACAAAAACAAGATTTAAAATAAATAAGTTTGTGAAAGTGTATAAGTCTTTAAATAATGTTTGTGATATTTTTGAATGGTATATGTGTAGTGCCTAAGAGTAAATTTATAATGAGTAACTTGAAAATATTTTGAAGCAATGATAAGCAAATCTTTTGTTTGTAATGGGTAATAGGATTAAGAATCATGATTTTAGATGTTTATTTTTTGAATATCTGTGAAAATTAAAAAATAGTTTAGTTGAATATTCAAACAAGTTCACATAAAGAATATACTGAAGAATAGTGTGCACAGTAAAGTGTACTGCTAAGCCATTGCCATTCTGCTTACAGTCAAGTGTTCTTTGACATTGGGCGCAAGTCAAAGATATTTTGTCCCATACTTGCATTTTACCATCCACTCCATATCATATAAATGGTCAGGTATGAAAACATTCAGAACTAGAAGGAGATTAACTTCAAAGTGTATCATGTATGTTTCACATCATTAAAGTACATCATGCACAAGATATATATAAATAAATATGAACATCCAACTGAGAGACAGTTTTTTTTTACTCATCCAAAAGTGAGAAAAAACAAAGCAAACAAACTAAAACAGGAAACAAAAAGCAAATGAAGAAAATTGAATGTTTTGCAAAACTAAATATTTCAGAAATATTTACAGTACCTCACAAATAATGAAACTGAAAAATTAAGGCTTGTACACATAAAATTGATGTGCAAATCATTTCAAATATTTCTTGTTGCATAATTCAGCTTGAAGATGGGTGTTACTAATGTGTGGGATTTGTAGTCGTCTGTGCTTTTAGGTATTTGCCAGTGGAAGTGATAATGTGATGTGATAGAGTAGTAGTGTAGTTTATTGAAGCACATGTATTTAAGTGCTCTCATGTTTTGCAGCTAAGTGCTGATTATGGTCAGTAATATAATGATCATCATGACTGAAATATGTGTTGGAAATGTGTCACGTGTGTGTATAATGTTAACAGCAGCTAGCAGCGAAGGATATATTTATGAAGAAAAAGAGTATGATTGTATGTGATTCAAATATGATTTGAAGAAGATCTAAAGCTTTATTTTCCATCCCCAGTAATGTACATGTATACATGGCAGTTTGTACTTGTGCAATATAAACGTCCATTTGAGTGTTACATGAGACGGGAAGTTACGTGTCCATTTTTGTTTCGATGTAAAAAAAAGCAAAGTAAATTCGAGAAAGGACAGGTATTGTTTGTATATTGTGCATATGTACATGAAGGAAATGTGATGTGTATTCTGTAAAGAAACAACTGATTCTTAGGGCTTACCTTTTAAATATGTACCATAGGATGATCACATGGGCCTTGCGTTTAAGTAGGAGATGGGAGGTCCATTTGTAAATTTCTTGTCCAAATCAAATTGTAAATGAAATTCTGGTGTAAATTTGTAAAATGTATAGGGCGTGTAAACTTTTTAGTTTTTTAAAGAGATATTTATATAAAAGGATCTGAAATTCCACAAAGTCTTACCAAAACTGAACTCTGTTCTTGCCCAGTTTGTAAAGATATTAAAAGCCCCCCCTATGTACAGGAAGAAACAGAGCATGATCGAGGTGCTATGCCATGTGACTTTTCACAAAATTTGCGGACTTCCTTTCATAGAGATATGAAGCCTAAAGCCTCGTTCAGATATGGAGCGGTAAAACGTTTTTTTATGATGACGAAACGTGTAATACGCTTCATGTTTCTGTATCTTACAACGCAGAGCTAAGTGATTAGGCCTACGTACGTAAGAGTGTTGTGCGCAGCTGCCACATACTTACGTTTAAAAAAACGGTTTACCGCGTCGTATCTGAGCGAGGCTTTTACCAATGTATAAATCCATGTGAATTAATGGACATATGTATAAACAGAGTGTAAAACTGTCTTTTCAAAAGAAAGTAGGGATCTATCTATCAATGTGAGATAAAAGCTTTAAGAAGTATTAAAAAGAAGAATATCTTCCCCACCTTTGAAAACTTTGTAAAAAAGCACACATGAACAAGATTTTTATGGAGCACTGTATAAAAGGACGCATGTTTTAAGAAGAGATCATGATGAAAGTTAATAGTGCTATGTATTAAACACGCAGCGTTTATGAAACACAGTTGCAAAGCAAAATAGTGTTAAGTTAGGTAAATTAGAGATAAATGTAAGGGCTATGTTCTCGAAAGCTGCAGAAATTTAGGCCAGGTATGTAGTCCATTTACAAACATGCATTTACAGTCATTTACGATGATCTTAGGAGTGAAGTTTGGCATTTCATGAATCAGTGACATATAGATCGAGTTGGGCCAGGTCCACCTTCGACCACTTACTAGAATATGGACCTAAATCATTTAGGCCGCATTGTAAGTTGTCTTGGTGATGGTACATGGACATGTAGATGTACTTGTCTATTGTCAAGTCTGTTTTTTTGTTTGTTCACAGACATGCAATGTTTTAATCTGCTTCTATCGCATACGTGCATGAAATGAAACTTAAAGTAGAACTAAGTTTGGTATAGAAGAGAAAAATAACAAAGTTAAAAAATAAGATTGAAAAGTATATGGAGCTTTGAATGTCAAGGAAGGAAGTTGCTACACCTTATTCATTATAAGAAAGTTATCTAAAAAAAAGTACTTATTTATATCAGGATGGTGTATAATTATGCAGGGCTGATGATAAACTTGTTTTCAGTTTGGATTATGCTCAATGCTGTTATCCTTTTCCTTTCTAGCAACATGTGCAATGATTATCTAAAGAAAAGCGTCTCTTTTTGGTTGCTACTCTTACAGATTTGACTCCACAAAAGAACAGAAATGTGTTGTCATTTTCTGATACTGTTTTTCCAATCAAGATACATGTATTATTGTTCATGTTTTGCAAATATCAAAATGTTTGGTGAAAAATTATTGATCACTCCAATTCCTATTTTCCAGCTCCCAGCATGTAAGATGAAGAAGTTGGAAACAGTTTACTAGAAATGATGATACATTAATTTAACCAACAAGTTAGCAGCCCTTATTAAAACTGAAAGAATCAAATTATATACAATTAGAAACAAGATAAAATATGAGTACTTTGCTAGGATTGGCGAATGGAGAATACAACAAAAGTCAGTCCTGATTTTTGCAGTAAAGACTACTTTCAAAATTTCATTTCGAGATATTGTGCTAAAAAAAATATTACGAGGCAGTCTAAATGAATAAAGCACACTGTTCCAGAAGGCCTATTTAAATTGTTTTGGTTGTTTGGCAATTGTCCCAGCAAGTTTAGTTTTTAAAACCACCTGGTGGTAAGTTGAATGAATGAAAACCATAAGTAAGTGATATGTTTATTTTGGCAAGTTCATCATGTATTATAATCAAATGAAATTTATTTTTATGATAGGCTTCTAAGCAGAGGTATGAAATTGCCCAGAGGTTTTTCATCTTTAAAAGATTATTGCATTGACTTTTTGTAGAATGCCAAGGTATTTTCTTATTAGAGTCGTGGATTAGGATTGAAAATGAGATTTTTGAAGAATGCGATTTGATTTTCGTGATATATTTAAATTCTGAGTGTGTGTCAAATTGCAATATTTAATAGAGCAATGCACTGTGCTTTAAGTCTACTGAATCTTTATCATAGTTTTATTTTGTGCAATCAAAGATAGTAAAAATTGGTTTTTGTAGTGTTAATACACCAGTTTACAGTTGTGTGCGCCATTTTAAATGGCACCCAAACAAAGCCAATGACCTAGAGGTCATGTATTTATGCGTAAATAAGATCGCGCCTATGCAAATTATGATGATATCACTGCGTGCGCGCTGCGTTGTGCGCGCATATATCATCATTTGCATGGGCACAATATTAATTTACGCAAAAATACGTGACCTCAGGTCATTGGCACCCTGTTTGGGTGCAATTTAAACTGGCGCCCAGTCTGCGCATGCGCACTGATACAACCGTAAACTGGTGTATTATATGTAGTTGCAATATTCAATATGAATAGAAATGTTGGGTGGTTATTGCTACGAAAATGACTTTAAAGACCATATCCAAACGGAAAAATGAAGTGGATGAATTATAAATCAACGGAAAGCTTATAAGCCATAGATTACAATGAAAAATGATATGCCATTTTAGTGTCTGTCAGAGGAGTATCAGCTCTCTGAAAACTCAAACCTAAAGCTTTGAAAAATCGGAAGTTGTCAGCCTAATAACTTGCTGTCGCCTTAAAGGCATCATCTTTTGTGGATTACGCATACCGGTATTCATATTTGCATTAATTAAGCGTAGCTCATTGCCTCAGCTATAAAGTTGAACTGGTCGGGTCCACATTTAATCTCGTCACTGTAACTGAGGCAAATTTGACCTGTAATTTGGAGGGGTGGAGAAAATGAGGTTTCAATTTGCCTTTGTGCAGTAACACTTCCTATTCCTTTATATTTGTATTCTACACGATTAATTCAGTTTCCATTTTTATCATCGGATATGGTCTTTAAATGATGCTAGCTTTATTGGGTTGATATGCAAGGTTGCAGTTCATGTCTGAAAGGATTTTCCAGTTCAAAGTTTTGCAATTTAGTTGATCTTTCTGTGATGGTCAGAGTAGACTTTTATTTTGAGTATAATACCGCCATCCTCCACTTTTTTTTTCAGGAGTATATCTGGCAGCAAGTGTAGGTAAAGAGATAAGATAAGAACCGACCAGATTTTGGACTAGTTTAACGTGTGTAGGTGAGATGTCTGTCATTACACCTAAGAAATTACCGGTATTGTGTTGGTTGAAGATTGCATTTGATCTTTTTTTCCTTAAATATCAATTATGTCAGTCAGGTTAAGCCTCTAATAGAAGTTTGATGTTGCTATTTATGATTTGAAATTAGTTAGGATAATGAAATCACAAACAGTTGAAACACCTTTCAATTCATGTGCATAATCTCTCCCCGCATTCTCTCAGTTATTTGTTTACACTTTCCTTTCCCTTATCTTCTTTCTCTCTCTAATCATCCCGGTCTACCCCCTCTCTCTGTCTCTCATCTTCCATGTCCATAACTTTATGGACCTTTTTTTCTTCATCCAAGCCCATTCATTTTTCTTTAAACCTCTTATTGTCTCTCCCTTTCCATCCTCTCCTCTTACTCTCTCATCATTTCCCTTCCCACAATTCAATGCTATTCTTTGTTTTCACCAGTCCTTCTCATTTCTTCTCTATAAGCTCTTGTCTTTTCTTACCACCTTTGAATTTCATTTTCTCATCATCCCTCTCTCTTATCCTCCCTCTCTCTTATCCTCCCTCTCTCTTATCCCCCCCTCTCTCTTATCCCCCCTCTCTCTTATCCCCCTCTCTCTTATCCTCCCTCTCTCTTATCCTCCCTCTCTCTTATCCCCCCTCTCTCTTATCCTCTCCTTTCTCTTGCAACCTTCCTTTCCTCTCCCCCTTCTGCTCTTTATTTTCTCTGACAGCACAACTGATGCAGAACAAAACAAAGAACTGTGATAAAATCAATAAATATGTCTTTAATATTAAATAAATCAATATAATGAAATGCCATGTGTAACATACAATGGCAAGCAGGAAACCTGTCAATAAATACATGTATATCGATTGCAACTTGGTTTTAAATGTAACTGTACTATACAGATAGGGGTTTGTGATCAATTGGAGGACTGTCTGTCAATCCAGATCAATTGAAACGCTTAACAAGACGATCCAAAAATTCTAATTCATCAAATTGACAAAGCACATGTAATTCTCATTTGAATAAATATAATTATGACCTTTCAGACAGAACCCTTATGATGCAGGTTTACAATCATATTCAAATCATCAATTTGCAATGTTTGTGTGCACGTAGTAACATAACAACTCGTTGTTTAGATTGCTTTGTCTTTTGGTGGAAGCTATATGTACTGCTCTATTTTTTCTTTATAACTGTGAATAAACTTGCATTTCTTCTATGAAACATTTGCCTATCCTAGTTTTCTTCAAAGTTCTTGTTTCCAACCAAGCATGTCAAAGTTATATTCATACATGTAAAATGCTGGTCAAGGTTCACCAAATAATACAAGAACATCACACACCCATAACACTGATTCTACTTTAATAACCAAATCATGAAATCATAAAACACATTGCAATTTTTCAAAGTAAACAATTCCTTGTACAACTTTTGAGTTAAAGAAAAGGGAGTTCTGGGAAGAGGAAAAAAATAAGTTGTGAGCGTTATCATTGTTATTATGCAAGGGTTGAAGAACATTAGATTAAACATGTTCCCCGAAAAGCATGGCTCTTCAAATGCCTTCAAATTCTAAATATGACATGAAACATCGTAAAAATACGGGATAGGTTTTTTTTTGCCATGTGCTTGTGTAGTCCCATATACATCATTCTGTGTACAGTGCTTGTAACTTTGCCAAGATTAGGCCAAATTTCTTATCATTTTGATGATTCCAGAACCTTGCAATACACATGAATACTTGCAGATGATCAACCTTTTCTGATAGATTTCACACCGTTTCTTTCACAATGCAATCACATGACCAGAACTCAACTTAATCTATAACAGTAATCAAAAGTATGAGTTGCTTTGATAGAAAGTAGTCATAAAGCCATTAGAGGTAACCAATATTCATTTTTCAAGCACTGACATTTTTATACCAAGCTACATATTTGCATCTACACTACATGCATAAATCGATGCATTTGAAAAGGAAATACATGAGAAACATTCACAGGTGTAAAATTAAACCCGGACATAGAATGTTACTGGCACTGATTCAACATCATCTTTGGTTTTACAAAATACAACACTTAATTGCCCCTGTGACAATCGCTCTGTATAAATTTCCTTCACTAACTGAGCCTTCAGCTTCAACACTGGACCCCAATACTTATTCCCCATATACATGTAGCCTAACCCTTACCTAGCCTATAATCTAGGCGGAGAGCCGAGCTTTTTTTCTTTGCTGCTAGACTAACCTTAAGCAGAACGTCTGATACGGCGACGGCTCACCGCCTATAATCACTGGTCTAGCTTTAGTCGTTTTTTTAATTTTTATTATTGACCATGAATCAGTGGCAGTTTTTCGTACGAAAAAACCTCATGAATACGAAATGAACTCAACCAATCAGAAACACGTATTGAGAAGAGTCTATGCATATGCATATTATAAATCACGTGACATTACGTCATTTTCTTCATCCAAGATGGCGGGTAGTTCATGCTAGGACGATCTTCTGCAAGAAAGTTTATCATATGCGGCCAACAAACTAGGCATTCCTAATGGAAAATTCAGAGAACTGCAGGAATCCGCTATTCGTAGCGTTATAGAAGCCGGCAGGGATATTTTTGTTGCATTACCTACTGGTTTTGGAAAGAGTGCAATATACCAAGCAATCCCCTTGTGCTGTGATTTTCTATGTGACCACGGATTCTATGATCATGATGACTCGAGTCGTTGCCGTTGGCAGAACAAAAGTACCGCTGTAAAAACTACAGGTAGTGGCACTACTGGCACTACCAAAACAACGTCGATCTGCTTGGTAATTTCACCATTGATTGCATTGATGAGATCGCAGGTGACGCAGCTTCAGATCCTTGGTATTTCTGCCGTGTATTTGAATGATGTATCTC
>BEXV01001541.1:46089-69924 GCA_003118195.1 Hemicentrotus pulcherrimus
CCAAAACATATTTTGAAGAGGAAATTTGTTGAAATTGATCAGTAAGGCTTTCCCTTTGCAATGATATGAATTTTGCATCAATTCAAAACACTTTTGCTTCTTGGTGTGACTCCTTTAAGGGGAACTCCCCATAGAGTGGCCCACACCCCCAATGAGTTGTACTGGGAGGAGAGACCCAAGGGTTACAGTGATTCAGTTTGTTTTTCCCCTCCCAGGCACAGGTTACACCAAATATCTAATAATAATAATAATAATAATAATATTAACAAATTAAACTACTAAATTATTTCATGGCAAATGAAAACAAAGCAACAATCAAACATCATTGTATTGAAAATTAAAAAAGATACATTTTTATATTGATCTTGCATTCTCTTTTATCAGATAGCTTGCAAAAAAGGTTACAAACAATACCTGATAACCAAAATGACACTGTGACTTACATTGCAGCTTCACCCTGTTGATTTCATAGGCAAAGTGGAGTTTTAGGATTATAATAAATAAATGTGAACAGAAACAAAATAGTCAGGCACTACGCAATGAAGCGTATTGGAGCTGGCCAGTGGCGAAGCAAGAAACCCATTGTCCAATCAGAGACGACGTTTTCATGAATATGAATTTCCTGCAATGCACAACTGGTGCGAAAGGCACGCTTATTGTATACTATGCAGACTTTTCACTGGAAATTGTATTTACTATTCTGTAGCATGGTGGAATTACACACTGGGATTACAGACGAATGTGAAGTTGTGAACATGCTGAGATGTGCTTGAACTTGAAAGTAGCCGATTTGAAAAAATTATAAGTCCTAGGGGATAGTTGATTGATAAATAAGTGGCTTTGAGATAAGCTGTATAGTTGGAGGGACAAGGGAAAAAGAGTAGAGCGATAGGTCGAGTGGGGTTAAGAATGATAAAAAAAATCTGGACAATGGATTTGTTTTGGATAGATTCTTGTTGTGTATTTGTTAAAATGGTGAATAATAGCACTGTCGTTGTATTAGTAGTTAATTGATACTGAGCCGTCACTGGTATAGATCTCAAGAATATTCCCAAGCTGAATGGTATAAGGACTTCAGCTGACCAATCAGAAAGTAGAAATAGTTAAAGAGATCTTTAGGGTTTTGGGCTAAAAAGTTTTACGAATGAAAGAAGTTTTTGCCCGGTCCATATGTAGAAGTCCATGGTATTTGGAAGTCATCGCATTTAACAATTTTTTCGCTCTTCTTTCATGGTTTTTTGCTCAATATTCGCCCGCGTTAGCAGTCAGTTCAAGTTTAAATATAATATTGTCGTATAGATGAACTACCATGCTTATGTCTAAAAAAAATTGACAATCTTTACTACCTTTCACATTGCCTAAATTGAGTCAATCAATACGTCAAGGTTTACAAGCGTGTTAGGTTAGGCTTCAATTTGATTCAAAGTAATATTTCAAGATGCCTAAATCGACAAAGGAAACAAATCAGAGGGTGACAGCAAAGGCTGCGACGAAGACGACAACAAAGGCCAAGCCAAGGAAGAGGAGGGCGTCAAAGGCTAAGCCCCCTGCCCGCTGCCAGTTCCAGCAACGACGATGCACTGCCTGTCGTCATCGCCCGGATCCAGGAGCCCACGATCCACGAAGAGCCTGGAAGGCAAGACTGCGACGACAAAGGTGAGTCATAGCCAGTAATGGCAATTGATAATATTGATCCATATACATGTACCTCACAGCCAAGCATGTTTTCCAAAGAAGCGCTGGTTTAACCTGTGCCAGTCACGTCCACAGGGGTGCCAGCTGGTAATATTCTAGGGACAGGTTTTCCCAAATGTTATTCCCGCCACCATGGACATTTGGTGAGCCCCCAAAAGTTAAACAATGGACAATCGACCGCATCCCAGAATTATTGGAAGGCTGGACGGAGGAGATCGCTGACTTGATTCTTGAGAAGGAAAGTCGCTGATTACGCCGTAACAAGGACCGAGACGAGCTCACACCAATTAAGCACCTCCAAAGCCCCAGGGGACTCGAGAAAAATAAAAAGTCTACCGCGTCCCGACAAGTCGCGAGATAGGATCGAGAGAACCAGAGCTAAGTCTAAAACCGTTCCCCAATTAAAAGGCCTATGGAACTATTTTATCTTAAGAACTATTGATTCTAAGGTCACCCATCCCAACACTTGTTTCTCTCCCAAAAACTTTCCTGATTGTAAAGTTTGTTAATCAGAAGTACTTCGATTTCAGCCATCAACTGCTGAATATTCGTCTCATTTCAACTGTATAATGAACTTGCATTCAGCCTGTTCATTTATAAACTCCTCATCATTAAATACGATCCCAACACCACAGTAAGTGAGTGGTTGTTGATGTGATCGGATGAACGAGCTTGTATGAATATGTAGATAAGAAGCACGATATGTAAGGGTTAAACGTTCCAAGGAACAGTAACCATTTCTTTAATAAAACAAACTACCAAGTGGGAATGTAATTGTAACTGTCTGGACTTGGATTAATCAATGTAGTGGTCTTGTGTTAAAACTTCAGATATTAGTTGACACGATTGTTGTCACGGCAGTCGAGGTGAACACTGCAAGGGAGCTAAATTAATGCTACCAAGCTGTCTTGTGTAGAGGTTAAGAATGTGTGGCGATGTTTCACGACTGAATAAACACACTTTACCAAAAGAAAACTCCCCAAAACGTAGAACCGTCGCAGTTGGAGGGTCGGGGGTGTAGACGGAAGTCTCGACCTTCGCGTTATCAGCAGGAACTTGTTATTTCAATGATATATTGAATTTTGTTACATGGTGGCGGGATAATAATTTTGGTTTCAGTTAATGTTTTGTTGCTGTGTGGAAGACCAACAGGACTACCTTTTCTTCCCTATACTTAATATGATGATGATGTTTTATGGAGTGGACTGTTGGTATATCGTTTTGTTATGCTAAATCGTTGCAGTCATGAATTTTTGTTGAAGCCTTGTGAGAGTTTTATTATAGCGTGGATGTTTTGTTGTTGTAAGAGTCCGGGTAGCGTTTTGTTTTGTTTAGATTGTGTTTTTCTAATATTTTTATCTTTGTTTTTGTTTGAGTAGTATAATGGCGCACCCAGCAAATTGCGTAGTTTTATTGAAGGGAATGCCCCCTGTGGTTGCTGAGCGGGAGGTGATCGATTTCCTTGCTGACGATTGTGATCTCTCAGCATGCATTATCACAATGGAAAAGGATTCCGTCACAGGAGGACCGACGGGAAACGCATATTCTGCGTTTGAAAAACGAAGATGATGCCACCGATGCCTTAGGGGCTATGGGTAGGCGATTACACAGGGTGACCATCCAAGTGATTGAGGTACCTCAAAAAAATTTTAGAACTTAACTTGCATAAAGAAGAGGCCAAAGTGGACAAATTAAGTATGCAAGCCCAAAAAGGGGGGGGGGGGGGGGAAGTCCCATTCGAAGTATGGAAAAACGAAGTGAAGTGCCTACAGAATGAGGACGGATGTAACCCGAGACCCTTTCCCGCTTCATTCGCTGCTTCCTCCGTGGAGAGGCAGCACAACTCATCCTTCACATGAATGTAGAAGCCTCCGTAGGACAACTCGTTGAGAAACTGACAGGGTTTTATGGCACCATAGAGTTGGGGGCTGTACTCCTCCAACAACTCTATTCCACAAAACAATGGAATGGGGAGTCGACCAACGCCTACAGTGCATGGCTGCAATTATTGGTTGACCATGCGGAGTGTCGAGGGGGGGATAACCCACACCTCAAAAGACGAAACACTACGGGTAGTATTTTGGAAGGGCTTAGGAAGTGGTGGTCTCAAGAAGGTGTTTCGTGAGCAGATTGCAGAAGCTGGCTACTGCCGCACCGCTGATCAACTACAGGGCAAGCTGAAAAAGTAAAAAAAGAGATGCTCATGTAAAGTCTAGCGGAGCTGGGAGACAACAGTGCCCGTTCTACGATACCTTACACCAAACTCTAGGTCATCGTCCAACTCTGGAACCTGAGGTAAGATTAGAATCTACATAGACTAGTGCATGACAATCCCTTAATACAGAAAAACCTTTGCCTGAATTAAAAATAAAACAGAAAATAAGAGAGAGAGAGAGAGAGAGAGAGAGAGAGAGTATGTGGAGTGAGTGTTTGTTGAGAGTGATTTAATTTAGTAGATATGAGCGGGCATAGACTCCTTTGCACAAAGTGTTTCAACTGCCGACCAGTACTCTGCTAGGAAGCAAAAGACAACGTATAATCAAGGAGCCAGGGAGACAATGAGGGGACCTTTCTTTTTCTTTTCTTTCATTACTGATGACAATGGGGATGCTGTTGCAGCAGGACTTCTGGCCAAGTCATTTTTATACTTCTTTGTTTGTTTCCTACATTCACTGGGTGAATCTTCATTCTAACCTAGCTAGCGGACCAATACAAAAAACCTGGTTTCACTCAGAGCTAGATTCTATTATTTCATTATAATAGAAGACGGAGAGGCGTGAGCGTTGGACGGAACTCACGACCTCCGCGTTATCAGCACGATTACTCTATAGGGTTTTGGTTATCAATTTTTTTCTCAAAAAGCTGTTACGCTCCCAAATTATTTTTGTTAAAGGCAGGTTTGATGTCAAGTCCCTGTGTAGACAAGTGTTTACGAGATATAATGTAGCATGATATTCCGTTCGGAGGGAAGAAATTTCTCTTGGATGGTGACTTCAGGCAGGTGCTTCCTGTAATGCCACGAGCACGACCAGAAACTCTGATAGAGAATATACTACCAAGCAAGCCAGAGTATTCCAGTATGCCAAAACATACCACTTGACACAGAATATGAGAGCAGAGTTGGACCAAAGAGACTTTGCTGAGTGGGTTCTAAAATTTGGAAATGATCAACTTGAACAAAAAGGTACCACCTTGCCACCCAACAGTATTGTTCTACCAACAGAGATCATAACCAATGACATTGTAACTGCCATGTGTAGATCTGACTCCACTCCTCTTGAACAAGAAGCCATAATAACTCCAAAAAATGATGCAACATTCCACATCAATACCCAGATACTCCAAAACACACCAGGAAAACTTGAAACGTACTACAGTGTTGACAGTATCAAATGCAATGATCCTGTAGAGGAACACAATTGTCCTACAAAATTCATCAATTCTCTTACTCCATCAGGTATGCCACAACACAAACTACAATTACAAGAAGGGGCTATGATAATGCTGACGAGAAACATTCATTGACATCCGCCAAGGACTTTGTAACGGAACACGATCAAAAGTGTGTCGTCTTCACAAAAATGTCACTGATGCCAAAATCATCAGAAGCAAAAAACGGGTGCTCATTGCTTTAAATAAATCAGTACTTACATTTTTTATGAGCATGAAACTATTATAAAATTTGCTATTATAGCATTATGTAAATGTGAATGTAAAAACTTAAGCACTTTAAAACTGTATGATAATGTAAGTAAAAGTTATTCTATCATGTGTATGTGTTGTGTTTTTTCACCCTTTATATTGATTTCAAAAAGTGTAAATAATAACCAATATTTTACATGTATCTTCAAAATATGCAACATAATGTACATGTAAAGGTTTTAAAGAGATATTTACCATGTGGGAAAGATGTATGGTAGTAATGTTATTTTCTCTTTTCTCTTCTTTGGCCTTGCAGACCTGTGACTCTGGGCACGCACACCTCTAGATTTTGCACCCAGGGAACAGTCAATGGGTCACATGTTGAAGATATGAAAATGTCATCAGCTATCCTTCTTTCTGGAAACAATTTTCAGAAAATAAAGAGGATGGCAGAGGTCATGAATCTCCACATGTTTTCCTCCAGACTGTTCAATGCGGTGCAAAATCACTATGTGTGCCCAGTCATTGAGGAAAAAATGGGAGACATACTTTCAGCCACAAAGGACTGACTGAAGGGTAAAGAGGTGGTTTTATATGGTAAGTAATGTTTGTTTATTATCTGTCAATGTAACTTGTACAAAAAATATCTTCCAAGGAATCAAGCAAATTTTGTATTCATTATGGTCATGTCCAAACAGAGTAACTCATTCTTCTTCCTCACAAATGATTTGTAATGCCATTCTTTCTGTAATGCTTATTCTTTTACTATCCAACTCCATTTGAAACAGGGGATGCAAGAAACGATTCCCCTGGGTTCTGCGCCCAATACTGCACTTACACACTCTTGGAACATGAGAGCAAGGATATTGTGGACGTGCAATTCCTGGACAAGAGGGAGACTTCAGAAAACAGTGGGGCTATATGGAGCTGCTGGTGGGGTGTTGGCAACTTAAAATCGATGAAAATGACAAACACAAAACTGCATTTGTACTGCCCTCTCCCCTATGGTTATGGGGATGCAACCGGATGCCCTTTGGTCTGTGTAACGCACCAAGTACTTTCCAGCGTGCAATGGAAAAGTGTTCAGGAGAACTTAACCACACATGCTGCGTAGTTTATCTTGATGATATGATTATCTTTGGAAAACTATCGATGAACGATGAAGGAAGAGGCTGGGGGAAAGGACTGGGAAGAGGACAGAGAGACAGCAGTGACTCGTCTGCACATGGATCCAACCCAGTAAGTCGCGGCACTGGTGGTCGACGTGGATCGAGAGGTGCACGATCCTCCTCAGGGAGAGAGGCAGGAGGACTGCATGTCCTACACTCAATATTGTTACAAATGCTGTCCGAATAAATGAGCTGAGGCAAAGGAGAAAGGAAAAATCTTTTGGAGTATTGGATTTTGAAATTTTTCAGTTATTTTGTTAGAACTTCTTTCACAATGGGGAAATTCAATTTCGCATGTGTCAGATTTAGAGATGACAATGTCCTGACTATAGTGGAGACGACAATGATAGAGGGATTCGAGGACACTACACACCACGAGGGGAAAGTCTACATGGTCAAATAGGAGGACACAATGCAGACCAAGATGACGAGCCGGCCGAGAAATTCAAGGCTCAAATACTGCTTCAACTGGAAGAAGACCTGCACATCTCCTTCAAGTAAACATATTTAGTCAGTGAATGATGATGTGAAAACTGCATGTAAGGGCATAATAAATGTGAATAAAAAACAAGAGAGATTAAAGAGAAACAAATGGGAAAAGTTAAAGTTCTCCATCATGGTCGTCACAAACAGTTCAAAAGTAATGACATTCCACAATGGGTAAAGGAACAATCTTAAAATTGTCTGACTGAATGAACCAGCCAAACGGGCAAGGGTCTCTGCCGAGGGGCGGACAGTAGATCCTAGAAAATAGCCGACATGAAGTAATTCATAGGATTTCCCCTTCCCCTAAAGTTTTGGATAGGATGGTTGGAAAACCCAACGAGGCAGTCGCGATCATAGACGGGCATAGATGCTAATGTTAAGTGGATACGGGAGCGCAAATTACAACAATTAGTAAGGCTTGTTATGGTAAATATCTTTCCCAGCTCCCCCTTCATAGTATTGGTGAGCTCCTTCGGGTTAAATGCGCTAATGGGCAAGAAATCTCCTACCTCGGTTATGTAGAAGTTGCAATTTTCCTTCCGGGTTCCCTCCCTACCGAATCTAAGTTATATGCCCCCGTTTTAATAGTGCCAGACACCCCCTATAATAAGCGAGTACCATGTTGTTGGAGTACCAATGTGATCCAGTTGTGTGTTGAACAAGGCAGAGAAGAATTTGGTCAAAATTTTGAAGATAGTAACGAAATAGCTCCAGTATGGCATTTGGCGTACACAAGTATGCAGACCCCCGTCACACCGGACAGGAATGGTAAGGTATGTCCCGCTATAATTGCGTCCAAAACGAGCAATCAAAGGACCCGCAAAAGCAGCAATAATAGTTGACTGTCATGTACCCCTCCCAAGGCAAGGGACAAGTATGGAGTAATGATAGAACCCCAACATACCCTCCAGCCAGGTGTGATTGTTAATCCAGGTAACCCTAGTTATTGATGAGGAAATGCATGATGCGTGTAGTGTTCCAGTATTGGTAGAAAATCACACTGACGTTGATGTCTGGTTATATCGAAGGCAGAAGTTGGGAATTGTATATTTATGCCGAGTGCAAGGACTGGTGCAAATGACGGCACTACACACCCCACGAGGGGAAAGTTTACATGGTCAAATGGGAGGACAGAATGCAGACAAAGATGACGAGCCGGCTGAGAAATTCAAGGCTCAAATACTGCTTCAACTGGAAGAAGACCTGCACATCTCCTTGAAGAAAACATATTCAGTCAGTGAATGATGATGGGAAAACTGCATGCGAGGGCATAATACTGAAAGGTGAATGAAAAAGAAGAGAGATTTGTCTCAAACACTATTAGTGTTTGAGATTAAAGCCAAACAAAAGGAAAAGTTAAAGTTCTCCATCATGATCGTCACAAACCGTTCAAAAGTAATGACATTCCACAAAGGGCAAAGGAACAATCTTAAAATTGTCTGACTGGATCATCTAGTGGTCGATCGGATATGTTCATACTATTCCTGTATTGGGCACTATGTCTACCCATTTAAGAGAATTGCAGAACTAGGAAATAATCAGAGATCCCCTCCCTCCATGCGTGATTCGACATGTTGCACTTGGGGGCAAGTGGGGCACTTTGCTAGAAGATGCCCCCGGAATCGTCCACCGCCCCGACCCACAAGAGGCCATCTCAATTGAAGAGGAGATTTGTCCCTTGAGACGATCACAAAGGTGACCAGCCCCAAAGTAAAATTGTTTGGCAAGTTGCAGACAATGTATTTGGACGTTTTGTTTGGAATTGTACTGTTGCTTTAGGTGAAGATGGTGTTTTTGTTATTTTCACTTACTGAGTTTGTTGTGTGTGCTGGATCATCGCAGATGGTTAGTTTACTATCATCTATTCCCAGCACCAGAGAAAAAATGTTGCTGATATTGATATAATGATGAAAGAATAGTAGGTGACCAGGAGTGGCATTTCTTTGTAAATATGTTTTGTATTAACTAGTAATAAAGGAACCTATATATTTCCCTAGTTGTCTAGTTTATTTCAAGACTAGATTCTTGTTGAAAGAATATGAATGTGTGTGTGATGCAATTGTTTGATAACTTGTTTCTGTGGACCGACAGGTGGGAGAAAATTTTTTTTGGTGCTACAATTCCCAGCACCAGAGAACAAATGTTATTGATATTGATAAAAAGAACTCCATGCAAACCAACCAGGCAACTCCAAGGACACAACCTGACCCATCGCCTCCTGGAAACGAATGAAAACCAAAAAAGAGATATTGCACATGTCAACAAAAAAAAGTCCTTAACACCCGTGGTGAGGTCCGCGTCAACCTTGCAGCTCTTTCGTTCAACTGTGGCACAGAGAATAGTCACTACAGAACTTTCAAACACCTGAATCTCAGAATGGGAGCTCATGCCATTTAAGCAGCGCGTAGACTAAGTAATGCAAAATATAAAGCTAGTAAAGTAATTAAAATTGATTTTTATTGATATAGACTTTAAATTATATTTTTAGGTGTTTACTGAGGTCGTCCAATTTTAAGTTGATGACGTGGCTGTCGAAACTTTCATCAAACCAGAGATTGTAAGTGTGTCGGAGGCCAGAGGCAGTCCGAAGAAGTGGCGGATGACGGTGGAAGGCTATATCATTGAGGTCTGTATTTTTCTGTATCATTTTGTGTAGAACTGTGATGAGAGGGCTTTAAAAATGATGTTCACTTTGTAAAGGCCGTTTGTTCAGATGCTAAACATTCCACGAAATATTGAACAAGAAAAAATTGAGTCATAAACATTTAATCTTGCAGTATTATATATTGTATATGATTAAATGTTAACAAGTTTTTTTCTATCATTTTCTTTTTTTGTTTTTCTGATGGTAGTTTTGTTTTTCCATTTTTCATTTTGTCTTTCATCTTTCCAATATCTATTCTTTATCATTTTCTTTTTCTGTCTTTCCTTATGTTATTCTTTGTTTCTTCCTTTTATCATATTCTTTGTTTTGCTCATTCTATTACTGGTACTTTCTTTTTCTGTCTTTCCTTATGTTATTCTTTGTTTTTATCATTCTATCACTTTCTCTTTCTGTCTTTCCTTATGTTATTCTTTGTTTTTTTTTTTCTATCATTTTCTTTTTTTGTTTTTCTGATGGTAGTTTTGTTTTTCCATTTTTCATTTTGTCTTTCATCTTTCCAATATCTATTCTTTATCATTTTCTTTTTCATCTTTCTTTATACTATTTTTAGTTTATTCCTTTTATCATCTTTCCTTATGTTATTCTTTGTTTCTTCCTTCTATCACTTTCTCTTTCTGTCTTTCCTTATGTTATTCTTTGTTTCTTCCTTCTATCACCTTCTCTTTCTGTCTTTCCTTATGTTATTCTTTGTTTCTTCCTTCTATCACTTTCTCTTTATGTCTTTCGTTATGTTTATTTGTTGTTTCTTCCTTCTTTCTGTTTTATCTTTTTATCCTTTCATTTTATACTTTTATCATTTTTATCACTATCACAAGGGAGGTATCTGGTACTTAGATTTGATGTCTAAACAAATTTTAACATTACACTCTGACAATAAATGCAGTGTTATGTTCTTCAAGTGGCATGTACATTTTTTAATTTAGAGGGAGCTATACTAATATTATAGGGACCATTATTAAATTCAATTTGTTATTTTCATTTCATTTCTCCAAATCTATAGCGTTTTAGATTTTATTTCTTTGGAGCCGAGTGTTTTATCATTTTTAATTCTCAATGGTAATTCAAATTTTGAATTTCATGATCCAATCCTGTTGATGATGAAAAAAAGAATTTTCTTCTTAGTTAGCCTATGTGTATTTTAGTTTGTATTTTATTTCTAGGTTGTAATAAATGTTGTTCATGATTTTTTTGATAGTTTTAATATTTAGTGACATTTAATTTTTAGGTTTTAACTATAGGAATCTGTCATATAGAAGGGAAAAAAAGAGGAATTTGTGGTAAAGACAGTCAGATTTACTTTGTCAAATCTAACCATACAATAGCAACAACAAAATGCAGATTGAGTTTAATAACTCAAAGAACTGTTGATAGCGAATAACTTATCAGATGTTTGCAAATGCCACTTCTAACAACTAGAAAATATAAACAAAAAAGATATCTTTTTACATACAGCTTTTTACAAAACGAACATTAGAAATTAGATACCTGTAGAATACAATGTTTATTCTGCATCTGAGACTGATGGCTTTAAACAGACCAAGATAGAAACTGAGATCAGTGACAGAGCTGGCGAGGTGTCAGAACCTGAATTTGAAATTGCTCAGGATAGTCACAGGCAGGAGGCTCATGAACCAGTGAACCAGGCAGACAATGACAAGTCTTTATACAATGGAAGCAGATTGTCATTGATGATGAGTATGATTGTGATCTCAACTTTTGTCATGCACCACAGACTGTCTGGGGAATGCATTCAGGACCTGTTAAAACTTGTTGAGCTCCACTATGACAATCTGTGCTGCAACTCCTTGAAGATATTTTAAGACCCGATATTACAATCCCTTCATTCCCTTAATAACACAACACCCTTTAAAACAGTACTTTCTGAGTAGTGTAAATACATGCAAGATGAGCACATTCCATTAGAGTACAGTCATCCCACTTTCTAGTCAGAAATGGCACTTGACCAAGACCATTTATGTGCATGAGAGCTTTATGTTTAATTCATGAGTGTTAATACTTAATTCATAAAATATTGACCATGGCCAAATATGGTCTGAAAATGTTGCATGACAGACCATTGATGGGACTCTCCCAAAAAGGTATAAAAAGGGATGCTGGAGTAAAATCAGCTCGCTTACCAGGTCCTCTCTACCTTTGAGAGAGGAGCTGCTAGTTATACGTTAATCACAATACTTATTAAAATGTAGGTATAGCCTAAATATCTGTTACTCGTTATTATGCACCTTGTAATCCTGATGTAGCGAAGTACAGATATCTCCCTCTCCCTTTACATCAGGTAACCCCCTCTCTCTCTCTCTGTCTCTCTCTGTCTCTCTCTCTCCTTTATTGCATCTCTCTCTCTTTTATTGCATCTCTCTCTCTTGTCTCTTGTATTGCATCATCCTCTCTACTGGAGGTCAGCAAACTACAGTGAGACGATACCTGGTCATTTTCCACTGATCCAAATATCCAAGATTAGGTTGGTTATAGAGAAAGACCTTCAGTCATAACTTTCAGTATATGACCAATATAAAACAGTCAAATAGTGGTAACAAGTTAGACACTTCGAGAGGTTGAGCAAATTCTAAAAATACATCTTCCGTATTTTAAAGTCAACTCAATGTCAACTCCAGCTCCAGTCATTTGAGAAAGTGTCTGTTCAACAGTAAAAAGAACGATATCCAGTTTAGTCAAAAGTCACGTCCAGCTTCGTTCCCGTACCCGTCAAGTTCCAGTCCCGCCAAGTCAAGAGAAAGTTTGCTTTTAGGAATGTCATAGAAAGTGGCAAAGAAGGAACAGTTTAAGGTTGCTATGTCAATGACGTTGATAGTGAGGCTTGTTCAGATCTCTTAAAGCTTAAGGCAAGAGATAAGATTATTGTCTCTCAGGTAGTTGGAAAAGTAAGCAAAAGTCTCAGACTTGTGAGCAACACTCTTGTAAGTATATGTTTTTTGATATTTTGGTAGTCATTTACGGGTTTTTATTTGCTTAGTGTCCACTTTTCAACGTTTGAAGATCGTGAAATAAAGTGTTTCAAATATTCAATTGTGTTGATGGAATGTCATTATTTTAATCTAAATGAAAAACAGGATTTTACTCTAACTTTCTTCTAATAGTTGGCCTACAGTGTATGTGTATGTTAGTTTGTAGTTAATTTCTAGGTTGTAATGAATGTTGGTCATGATTTTGGGATAGTTTTAATGATATTTAGTGTCATTTAATTTTTAGTGTTTTAACTATAGGAATAGGAAAATTTCAAATGTAACCTCTGTCATATAGAAGGAAAAAAAAAAAAGAATTTATGGTAAAGATAGCCGGATTTCATTAGTTGTCAAATCTAAACAAAAAATGGCAACAGCAAAATGCAGACGTAGGTTATTAAAGTTAAAGGACTTTTGATAGCTATTATCCTATCAGATGATCGCAAATGCCACTTTTAACAACTGGAAAATATAAACAAAAAAGATAATATTTTTTTTAATACATATTTTTACGAAACGAAAATTAGAAGGTAATTGGATACAATGTTTATTCTGCATCTGAGACTGATGGCTGTGAACAGACCGAGACAGAAGCTGAGATCGGTAACAGTGCTGGCGAGGTGTCGGAACCTGAATTGGAATTGATCAGGATAGTCACAGACAGGAGGATCATGAACCAGTGAACCAGGCAGACAATGACAAGCTGTTATACAATGGAAGCAGATTGTCATTGATGACGAGTATGTTTGTGATCTCAACTTTTGTCATGCGCCACAGACTGTCTGGGGAATGCATTCAGGACCTGTTAATACTTGTTGAGCTCCACTGTTTGACTGACAATCTGTGCTGCAACTCCTTGAAGATATTTCAAGACCCAATATTACAATCCCTTTATTCCCTTAATAACACAACGCCCTTTGAAACAGTACTTTCTGAGTAGTGTAAATAAATGCAAGATGAGCACATTCCATTAGAGTACATGTATGTCATCCCACTTTCTAGTCAGAAATGGCACTTGACCAAGACCATTTATGTGCATGAGAGCTTTATGTTTTTGAGTGTTAATGTTTAATTCATAAATATTGACCATGGCCAAATATGGTCTGAAAATGTTGCATGACAGACCCTTGATGGGACTCTCCCAAAAGGTATTAAAGGGGATGCTGGAATAAAATCAGCTCACTTACCAGATCCTCTCTACCTTCGAGAGAGGAGCTGCAAGTTATAAGTTAATCACAATACTATTATATTTAGGTATAGCCTAAATATCTGTTAATCGTTATTACGCACCTTGTTATCCTAATAAACGTATCTTTCATTTCAAAGTAGAGAACACAATCTCCTTTGTTTTATTTGACAGAGTGCGGATAAGTGACACTCAACAATACGCCATCAGGAACAATTATCATCATCCTTTTCATTGCTAAATAGAGAGTGTTACAATATTATAGCGATTTTTCAGTCAAGGTGTGAAAGGACAAATTGAGCAACGTTTTCACTGCGCAAAACGCTACATGTATCTTCGCAAAAAGTCAATGAGACAATGCTTTACGATTGAATTGACAGACCTTACCAAAAGCAAACTCTTCAAAACGCAGGGACGTCACAGCAGAGGGCGTTAAACGGAACTCTAGACCTTATTCCCGCATTATCAGCACAATTTAGTTTTGTTCAGCACGATTAGTTTGTTGTATTTTCTTTCATTGGGTTTTTCCCATGAATGAAGTTTTGTTATAAGAGTAAAGCATCCCATCCAAAAATACAGGTTGATTTTCCCTGTAATTAAGAAAGGCACAGACACATGCATTTTAAATAGGTTAAGTGATTATTAGATTACATAAATGGTCCACTTTACAATTGTTTAAACATATTTTAATTTCCCGAGGTGTAGAGGAATATTTCTGTTTTTCTCATACCAATCCAGTTTAGGTAGCCATGAACATGATGAGTTCTCTTTTCCTTTTTATGTTGGTTTCTTTGAATGTTTTTGGCAATAGATTTTGTTGTCTGATGTATGAAGTGGAGGAGATGATGAAAAAGAAAAAAGATGACATGATAGTTGATGTGTGCCTGCTGTAGTATTTAAAGAGTCCAGTATTTCCAAGCAGAACAAAAATTCAGATTTAAAGTGTCTGCAGGTGCTGGAGCGGGAACTGGTCTTGGAAATATGACAGACCCAGTGATGGTCATTTATTTTTCTCTTTTTAAACTAAAAAAAAATGTGTTTATTTTTATTGTAAATGAAAATTTCTCATATCATTCACAAAAATCTTACAATGTTATTGGAATATGATTGAAGTTATGGAGCTGATATAAATCCCCCAAATATATATGTACTTCATACATGTACAATGTATACATGTATTCATGATTTGTTTGTTTTATCTTATTTTGTCTTATCTACATGTAGGTACTGGATCTATGGGCACAACAGCCAGGTTCAGCCACAATGTCTATCAACGAGTGCCTGGCCATGCGAGTGGGGACATTGCAGTCCAAAGGCCTGTACAAAAATAATTCGAGGTGCGAGCTGGACAGCTGAACGGTGTGCTAATTGAATATAAAAAGACCCAATCCTCCCTTACCTACAGACTTACAACCCTGGACCCCAAGCATTTGCCACCCGCTCCCTCTACCCTCCTTTTAATTCAGTCACCGCGGACATTTGGAGATCCCCAACTTTAACTAATTAAAGCTTCGTCCTCGGAACGTTTTGAAAGTTACTGAACTAATGTATATCTTCTTGTCGCCGTTTGCTGACGATAATAGAAAGGGACTGAAACGACATAACAGTAATACTGCCCTTCACCATTCTGAAGTAAAGAGAACACATCCATCCCAGAATTATGGAAAGGGACAAAGGAGACCACTGATTTGTGCTCTTATTGGAGAAAAGTCACAGATTTCGATGTAACAAGGACCGGAGACGAGCACACACATTTAAGACCCTCCGACGCCCCAGGACATCGAGAGGAATATCAAGTCTGCTACGCACTGACACCAAGTGAGACGAGTCGCGAGACCAGATCAAGAAAACCAAAGCTTAGTCAAACTGTCCATGATTAAAAGGCCTATAAACTCTTAAAGACAATTTATTGTCAAAGACTCTAAAAGTCAGAGTAATTTAAATAATCCTTTTTCCTTTCCCCTTCCCTCTCCTACTAATAAGTAGATCTTAAGTGGGTGATTGTTGATGTGGATTGGTATACGAGCTCAAGTAATTAAGTAAATAATAAGCACCATATGTAAGGGATAAACACTTAAGAAACAAGAAACTGTAACCTTTTCTCGAACAAACAACCAAGTGAAATTGTAATTGAAACTGAAACTGTTTAAATTTGTAATAATTTATGTGGTGGTCTCGTGGGTTTAACTAACACCCCCCACCTCGGCCGCGGTAAGAGGTTGCTTTCTGACTGAAATTAACTGACCTTACCAAAAACAAACTCCCTAAAATGTAGAACTGCCGCTGCAAAGGAGTTGGGGGGGGGAACATTAGATATGCAGTATTTTCCTCATTTCATCTTTCTTTATTTCCCAATTTCATTTGTTACTTTGTAAACCCAATTTGGGAGGACATTGCCCTCTGACTTATGCCAGGCACTGCAACCCCTATATGTGTGTCGACAAGTGTCAGCATAACCTTCAATGTCCCTGAACCTGGTAATCACCAGTGATTCACTCTCCCATCCCAGAATTTGGTATAGAACTCTCTTTGTTTCATTCTGCCTCCCAAGAAGGATGAAAACAACATCTTCTCTCTAACTTTCTTCACTACTACACTTCTCAAAGTTCTTCATCGAAGCAACACGTCAATTTGAGAGCGTCATCATACTTTGTTCCTGCATATACACTTGGAATAAATCTAGACTATTTCAAATCTATCTACAGCACTTCATTTTGGAGGATCTAAATATATATCTCATTTCCCTACCATTCACCNTGATTAAAAGGCCTATAAACTCTTAAAGACAATTTATTGTCAAAGACTCTAAAAGTCAGAGTAATTTAAATAATCCTTTTTCCTTTCCCCTTCCCTCTCCTACTAATAAGTAGATCTTAAGTGGGTGATTGTTGATGTGGATTGGTATACGAGCTCAAGTAATTAAGTAAATAGTAATCACCATATGTAAGGGATAAACACTTAAGAAACAAGAAACTGTAACCTTTTCTCGAACAAACGACCAAGTGAAATTGTAATTGAAACTGTTTATATTTGTAATAATTTATTAATTTATGTGGTGGTCTTGTGGGTTTAACTAACACCCCCCACCTCGGCCGCGGTGAGATGTTGCTTTCCGACTGAAATTAACCGGCCTTACCAAAAACAAACTCCCGAAAAACGTAGAACCGCCGTTGCCAAGGGGTTGGAGGGGGGGGGGGATTAGATATGCAGTATTTTCCTCATTTCATCTTTCTTTTATTTCCCAATTTCATTTGTTACTTTGTAAACCCAATTTGGGAGGACATTGCCCTCTGACTTATGCCAGGCACTGCAACTCCTCTATGTGTGTCGACAAGAGTCAGCATAATGGCTTCAATGTCCCTGCACCTGGTAATCACCAGTGACTCACTCTCCCATCCCAGAATTTGGTATAGAACTCTCTTTGTTTCATTCTGCCTCCCAAGAAGGATGAAAACAACATCTTCTTTCTAACTTTCTTCACTACTACACTTCTCAAAGTTCTTCATCGAAGCAACACGTCAATTTGAGAGCGTCATCATACTTTGTTCCTGCATATACACTTGGAATAAATCTAGACTATTTCAAATCTATCTACAGCACTTCATTTTGGAGGATCTAAATATATATCTCATTTCCCTACCATTCACCCAGAGAACCATACTAAATTAGCTTGTGCTAGCCAAGTCATCTGTGGTGATTTTGTAGTGAGCCATTTGGAAATCGTGCAATATTGGAACCTTTGTATATTATATTGGAGGATTCATTGCTGACTTTCTCAACACGCATAAAGTCGGTAAGTGGAGATTGGTTTTATAATCATTTTATCTGCTCAGCGACCATTCCCGCTTCAGATAGGAACTGGATCTATGGACACAACAGCTAGGTACAGCCGCAATGTTCATCGATGAGTGCCTGGCCATTCGAGTGGGGACAATGCAGTCCAAAGGGCAATATAAAGAAAACTATGATATTCAGAAGATGAGGGGTGAGACAAACCTCAAACCAACAGGTGCACTAAATGACAGGGAGAGATTCTACATGCTCGGTAGTACTGCGAGGTTTGGTCTGATGGATAAAACGCAATCGACATATCTCAATCACACCCCTGTGAAAATGCAGACTACAGCCTACGACGATGGTTCAGGTGGATCATGCCAGCCAATCCTGATCTATAGACACAAAGGGCAACTACAGCCGCAATGTCCATCGACAAGTGCCTGGCCATTCGAGTGGGGACAATGCAGTCCAAAGGCCAATACAAAGAGCAATACGACATCCAAAAAATGAGGGGTGAGACAAACCTCAAACCACCGGGTGCACTCACTGACAGGGAAAGGTTCCACATGCCCGGTAGTAGTGCGAGGTTTGGTCTGATGGATAAAACNGAAGATGAGGGGTGAGACAAACCTCAAACCAACAGGTGCACTAAATGACAGGGAGAGATTCTACATGCTCGGTAGTACTGCGAGGTTTGGTCTGATGGATAAAACGCAATCGACATATCTCAATCACACCCCTGTGAAAATGCAGACTACAGCCTACGACGATGGTTCAGGTGGATCATGCCAGCCAATCCTGATCTATAGACACAAAGGGCAACTACAGCCGCAATGTCCATCGACAAGTGCCTGGCCATTCGAGTGGGGACAATGCAGTCCAAAGGCCAATACAAAGAGCAATACGACATCCAAAAAATGAGGGGTGAGACAAACCTCAAACCACCGGGTGCACTCACTGACAGGAAAAGGTTCCACATGCCCGGTAGTAGTGCGAGGTTTGGTCTGATGGATAAAACGCTATCGACATATCTCCATCACACCCCTGTCAAAATGCAGACTACAGCCTACAAAGATGGTTCGGATGACTCATGTGACCCATAGGGATCAACGAGCCAAGGAAATTTCGGGAAATGGCTTTTCCGGAGGCTACCCGGAGGCAGGCGCCAAAACCATAACGCCTGTCTCTCCTACCCCTGGCATGGAAGCCCATCGTTCCTATTCATCTTCGCTCCCTCCTACCATTAGAATTGACCTTCCTCCTCGTTTCTCTAAGGATGGTGGTGAGGATTTCCATCAATGGTGAAGACAGTTGGAAGTTGCTGTCGAAGCAGGAGCTGGAGAAAGTGTAGCTCTAGTTCAACTGCTACTATCCCGCCTGTTACAGGTTCAGCATTTTGGCCGTGGGATTCCCTGCCCAATGAGACAAGGAGTGATTTCACCCTTGTAAAAAGAAAATTGTCTGACATTTTCTTGAAGATGTAATTGCATTCAACTGTGGCACAGAGCAAAATCGCAACAGAATTTTAAATTCCTTAAATCTTACAATGTATGATCACACCTTGTCATTGCTGCAAAGAAAGGATAAGATTAGGTTAAAGGCAGCATAAATTAAGGCAAGGGCATTAGAAGACTACAAAACTAGTCTTGTAACTAAAAGACACATTGATTGAGGAGAGGACTTGGTCACTGGATTTTCAGATGCAATGGTTAAGAAAATTGTACAAGATTGCAATGTTGAGTTTTCATTTAGTGGATTTTTTGCACGATATGACTTTCCAAGTCGTCAGATGGCATCTGATGTATGGTCAATCCCCAGCTGCAACCCCCCACCTGCAACCCCTCTGATATATTGTGATCTGTGGAATGTTATATTGGAGTCGGGATCCTTCACCTTTTAAAAAGAGAAGTAGGAATATCTGAAAAGATTATAGGCGAGTGGAAATTTGTTGTAAATCATTACCTCAATACTCAGATCAGCAAAATCCCACAAGTTAACCAATATTTAAGGTTATTATCTGTGTGCTTTGTTGTGTGATTTGTATCAGGCTGTAGACATGTGTGTAAGGCTCCACAGTTGCGATATGTGCAGTATTATAATTTATTGATGATTGATGGTTTGAAGGAGACATCATAAATGCATAAGTAATTAAGAAAGCAACTATTCTATCAAAAAGAGCTGTTTAATTTTACAATGCATTAACAGCTTCTTGATACAGCCTTTACTATATGAACTTTGTATTCCCTTGTCAGACTAGCATGTCCAACAGGGACACATGCAAGCAAGGAGAGTGGATTGCTGTACTATATGGGAGGAAGGCCTCTGTTGGGATAGTGGTGGACATTACTGCAAAAGACAAAGCCACTGTGCATTTCCTGAAGGGAAAAAAAATGCCAAAGAAAGATGTTCAGAACGTTGTGGATACATTTGTAACGTGAATGTGCGACATGACATCGACAGGGATGAAATTGTTGTCGAAGAGCAGTCTACTGAGGTACTGGATCTATGGACACAACAGCTACATGTAGGTACAATGTCCATCGACGAGTGCCTGGCCATTCGAGTGGGGACAATGCAGTCCAAAGGCCAATACAAAGACAACTATGACATCCAAAAAAAAAACAACGCAGTACTGTATGACGAGCATGTAGAACCTTTCCCTGTCGGTGAGTGCACCCGGTGGTTTGTGACAAGCCTCAAACCACCGGGTGCACTCACCGACAGGGAAAGGTTCTACATGCTCGTCATACAGTACTGCGTTGTTTGGTCAGATGGATAAAATCCACCTCTCTCCATCAAACCCCTGTCAAAATGCAGACTACAGCCTACAAAGATGGTTCAGATGGATCATGCGAGCCAATACGGATCAACAAGCCAAGGAAATTTCGGGAATTAGCTATGCCGGAGGCTACCAGAGGCAGGCGAAAAAACTATAACGCCTGTCTCTCTTACTCCTGGCATGGAAGCCCACCGTTCCTATTCATCTTCGCTCCCTTCTACCATTAGAATTGACCTTCCTCATCGTTTCTCTGGCGATGGTGGTGAGGATTTCCACCAATGGTGAAGACAGTTGGAAGTTGCTGTCAATGCAGGAGCTGGAGAAAGTGTAGCTCTAGTTCAACAGCTTTCATCCAGCCTGTAACGTTCAGCGTTTTTGCCGTGGCATTCCCTGCCCAATGAGACAAAGAGTGATTTCACCCTTGTAAAAAGAAAATTGTCTGACATTTTCTTGAAGATGTAATTGCATTCAACTGTGGCACAGAGCACAGTCGCAACAGAATTTTTAATTCATTAAATCTTACAATGTATGATCACACCTTGTCATTGCTGCAAGAAAGGAGAAGATTAGATTAAATGCAGCAGAAATTAAGGCATCAGAGGTTGAAAAGAGATAGAGGGAGGCAAATAGCGTTCATAATTCAAAGAGAGAGGAGGGGGTAGTTTATGAAGCTGGGGCTTTTTGATTGAATTATCTGTTTTAATTAACTAATTAGTTGTGGTGTTTTGCTTTCAATTAATTATTTCTTGCTTATTTTGTATACATTGTTCTGTCTACTGGATTTTCCAATTTCCAATTGTCTATTATGTTATTGTGTATGTAATTGATTATTCACTTTTAATCAAAATTAATTAGTTTTGTTTTTGTGAATATGTTAGTAGCATGGTGAAATTCACTGGGATTAAAGACGAGTGTGAACATGCCGAGAAGTGCTTGAACTTGAAAGTAGCTGATTTGAAAGAATTATGAGTCCTAGGGGATAGTTGATTGATGAATAAGTGGCTATAAGGCTACATGTATGTGCATGTAGCTGGAGGGACAAGGGTAAACGAGTAGAGCGATAGATAGAGTGGGGTTAAGAATGATAAAAATACCCTGGACAACAGATTTGTTTTTGATAGAAATCTAGTTGTGTATTTGTTAAAATGGTTAAAATGGTGAAAAGTAAGGTCGTTGTATTGGTAGTATTGGTAGTTACTTGACACTCTAGAACCTGAGCCGTCACTGGTATCTCAAGAATATTCCAACGAGTGAATCTAGCATAACCACGCTGAATGGGATAAGGACTGCCCCTTCAGCTTACCAATCAAAAAGTAAAAGTAGTAAAAGAGATCTTTAGGGTTTTGGGCTAGAGGGTTTTGGGCTAGAAAGTTATGTCTAATGAAAGAAGATTTTGCCCTGTCAATCAAGAAGTAGACAGTGGTTGTGGATCAGGTGACAAAAAGTTTTGTAAGACCCAATATTACAATCCCTTCATTCCCTTAATAACACAACACCCTTTAAAACAGTACTTTCTTAGTAGTGTACATGTAAATACATGCAAGATAAGCACATTCCATTAGAGTATGTCATTCCACTTTCTACTTAGAAATAACCTCTGACCATGGCCATTTATGGGCATGAGGTCTTTATGTTTAATTCATGAGTATTAGTGTTTAATTCATGAGTGTTAATGTTTAATTCATAAACAATGACCATGGCCAAATATGGTCTGAAAATGTTGCATGACAGACCATTGCTGGGACTCTCCCAAAAGGTATAAAAAGGGATGCTGGAGAAAAATCAGCTCTCTTACCAGATCCTCTCTACCTTTGAGAGAGGAGCTGCTAGTTATAAGTTAATCACAATACTTATTGTATTTAGGTATAGCCTAAATATCTGTTACTCCTTATTACGCACACTGTTTATCCTAATAAACGTATCTTTCATTCTCCTTTGTTTTATTTGACTGTGTGCGGATAAGTGACACTCGACAATACGCCATCAGGAGCAATTATCATCATTATTATCATTGCTCAATACAGAGTGTTACCGTATTATGGGATGGAAAAAGAAATTAAGGACATAAATAAGGAATTTGTTGGACCCAAGGGACGGGTTGCTAATTTAGTATAAAAAGACCCAATCCTCCCTTCCCTTTATCACTTGCAAATCCCCAAAGAGATACAACGGGATGTTTCAGATAATTTGGGACTGAGAAACTTTGTCTTGATAGACCGATCAGCAGTGAGGCAGAACATCAAGCACATTGTTATGAATTCTAAAACGAAGAACCTTGATCATCTAATAAAGTGGATGGCCGATGACATCATAAAATATGGAGTGGTTACAGAGCATACAATAATCTATTGCAGTTCGCGCAAGATTGTCAGCGAATTGTACTCCACGTTCCTACACTACCTTCCCAAAACTTATCAGAAACATGTGAATATGTTCCATACAAACACTGAGAGAGACGTGCAGAAGACAATTGTCAACAGCTTTTCAGATGCAGAAGGGGAGATAAGGTTGTTAATAGCAACAATTGCTTACAGCATGGGAGTTGACTGCACCCCATCCCCCACCTGAAACCCTTTGATATATTGTGATCTGTGGAATGTTATATTGGAGTCAGGACTCAGGATCTTTCACCTTTTAACAAGAGAAGTCAGAATATCTGAGAAGATTATAGGTGAATGGAAATTTGTTGTACATCATTACCTCTGAATGACAAAATCCCACAAAGACATCTTTATTGGACTGTAAATAAAACTTGTATTTAGTTGCTTAATTTAAAGACTCCTCATCTTCACAATCCAATCTCAACATGACAAGGGACCATGCAGCGACTGAACATTGACATACAAACGGCTGTGGAATTTAGAAATCCACAGATAAGATGAAACCTGGTCATTTCCACTTGTCTAAATATTCCAAGAATAGGATGTTTGTAGATAATGAGAATGCCCCTCATTTTATTGGTGTTTAGGTCCTTTCACATGGATGAGAAGTTAAGATTAAATCTGTTCACATAGAAAAGGTAAATGACCTATGGTAGACAAAGCCCCTATTCAATTAGTGTTACCAGAACTTAAGACTAAGATTTATTTACCCCAGGATTAGAAACACAGAGAAAGGAAGTTGATGTTGACAATCTTTGATTATAAGCAAACATATAAATTGTCCCTCTGCCTCTGTGGATGTCAGTTTGGGCTGGTAGACAAAGCATTTTTCTTGGAAAAGGAGTTAAGTCAGCGCAGGAAGTAGTAGCAGGGACATACCCAACTGTCCAATGAGCCTTTGTCCTTTCTACTCCTTCCCCTTATTTTTACTTTCGACCAATCAGAATGTTAGGATTGTCAGGACGACTGTTTGAGTGTCCATCAAGTGTTATGCCCGCCCAGTCACCTACTGTAATTATAATGAAATAGTGAAGTTTAGTGTAAGAATATTTTGTAGGAGGAGATCTCGGAATC